>ML780706.1:360667-485284 GCA_009831015.1 Picea engelmannii | reverse complement strand
TGGTTGTGGAGCCTGATTATCTTCCTGATTCAGAGGTCCTTGCTTTCAGCCGTTTTTATACCCCATGAAGTGTTTACACCTCAGAAGTATGTACACTCTTCCACGTGGGGGAGTGAAAAGGGGGGGTACCCCCTCTGCGGGGTCCGGGGGGTCTGGGGGCAAGCGGGCCCCCAACGGGGGTTCGGGGGCGAAGCCCCCAAAGAAAAAATTGCCTTATAAAAGTATATTGTAATTTCATTGTAAATATGGACCATTCATTATAAGGTCGCAAATCTAACGGTAGATATTATTTTAGGGTTTTTTCCCTAGAAGGCAACCCTCTTTTATGAGGGAAATGTATTGCGGCTAGGTACGAGAGTGAATATTGTATTCTAAGAGAGGAGACTGTGAGAGAAAGAAGAGGAAGTTACAGCGGGTTTTGCTGTAGGTTGTATCCCTTCATTTGTTGGATAATAATAAAGGAAGGACCTAGCAATTTCTCTGGTGGACGTAGCCCACACTGGGTGAACCACATAAATCTGTGTCTCTCTTGTATTATGTGTCTTCTGTGTTTTTGTTTCTACATTTGTTTTATTTTATTGCTTCGCGGTCCTGTTTTTCTAACACATACAAATCGGTCTTGGTTGTTTCTACCCCCAGATGCATTGGTAAGTTTTTCTCATGAATCATGGCCTTCATTGCTTCCATGATTGTATGGTTCTTTCTTTCTGCCACACCATTCTGTTGAATATTTTAGGGAGTAGAGAGATCCCTTTCAATACCAACTTCCTTTCAAAATTCCTTGAATTCATCTGAAGTGAATTCTCCTCCATTATCTGATCTCAAAATATTTATCTTCTTTTCAGATAGGTTTTCAACAAATTCCTTGAACTCTTTCAACTTGTTGAATACTTTAATTTTATCCTTCAAAAAGTAAATCCAAGTTTTACGTGAGAAATCATCATTAAATGAAACATAGTACACATACCTACTTAGTGAAGAGGCTGGCATTGGTCCACACATGTCTTAATGTATAATGTCCAAGACTCCTTTGACTTTGCTATCGCTGCTTGGAAATGGTTTCTTCATGTTCTTTCCTTGTGCGCATCCTTTGCATATGCCTTCATGTTCGACTTGGATTGATGGAAAACATGTCACCATCTTGCTCACAATCGATAGGGATTTGTAATGTATATGAATAAATCTTCTATGCCATAGTTCACTTAGAGTAAGTATACTGTGTACTAGCGTTGAAATTGAGTGTCCCTTTAACTTGTATAATCCTCCTTCTTGGTCACGAATCACTACAACATCATCAATATATTTTCCTCTAGGACACATGAAGACTTCACCATCATTGAAAGCAACTATGAATCCTTTCTCATCTAAAGATGAGATAGAAAGGAGATTCTTCTTGAAACCATGTACATACAACATATCCTTCATCTTCATAGGTTTTCAGGAGTCTAGCTTGTAGGATGATTCTCGTACTCTTTTAATGGGGTATTGATAGTCATCACCTAGCCTCACCTTGTGAGGTGAATCTTTCTGAACTAGATCTAAGAGAGATTATGTATAACCAGTCATGTGCTTAGAAGCACCACTATCAATAAGCCATATGTCACTTCCATGAGTGACTGTACCTATAAGAGCAAAGATCAAAACATATTCTTTGCTTGAGTCTTCTTCTTTGGTTTTCTCATGATCATGTTCGTCATCTTCTGTGACATGAGCATGATGTCTTTTGTACTTTCCTTTTCTGACCTGACCTTTGGAGTTGGGAAAATTTATGGCAATGTATCCCATCTTCTCACAAATGAAGCATAAGTAATTTGAGAAATCCTTCTTGAACTTGTGAGTCTTTTGTTATCCATGAGGTTTCTTATGTGAGTGAACTTCCTTCTTTCTCTTTCCTTTTCTAGTATGTGTTTCCATCGCTTGATTGTCTTCATCGCCTGGTTTCTCTTCTCTTGCTACCAATCTTGCTTCTTCCGGAGTACAATCCTCCCACAGTCTGCTAAAACTTGTTAGCCTTCTTCGTGAACATATACCCTGAATGAATTATTCCCAATATCTGGGGAGACTAGTGAATGTAGTCATCACCAACTCAACTTCTTCAATTGTGTCTCCACTAGCTTCAAGTTGTTCTTTGATTTGAGGCACTCTTGTGAAATATAATTGGATAGTTTCTGAACTTTGCATCTTCACATTCTTGAGTTGTGTTCTCAAGGTCATATTTCGGTTGATATTATTTCCTTCATACAATCAGGATAAGGCATCAAACATTTGCTTGGGAGTTTTCAATGATGAGACATGGGGGATAAAATGATCCTTGATAGAATCAAAAATGATTCATCACCTTCACTAGGTTATTTTTGTACCTTGATTTGGACTCATCTTCATTAGGTTCTGTAACTTCTTCTTTTACAAAATCTTTTAGATCATTCTCTTCTAGAATTAGCATCACTATGTACTTCCATGCTTGAAAGTTATCAACACCTTCAATATTCTCATCAAGCTTGGTACTAGGTGTCATCCTGTGCTTGAACAATAAAATAAGAAAAATAGGAAATTTTCAAGGAAATTTTTTGTACTTACCAGAGTGTTCTATTCCAAAGTGATCAATTCTAGCTTCAATTATGTAGCTACGAAGACGTCTTGAACTAGGTTTATGAGGAAACCCTAATTTTTCAAAATGTGATCTTTGGAATTCTGCTCCAAGGGAAAGGTGCGCCCTTCTTAGGAGAACTTCTTAGTAGCCTTACTTTGACCAAATTCCTATATAAAGTAGGTGAAATCACCTTCTATGATTTTTTGCAGTTTCAATAGCTGCAATAGTTGCAACGACTACAACAATAACAACAACTGCAATAGTTGCAACACCAATTGCAGTTTTCAAAACTTCGTCAAACTAAGAATCTAAACCCAAGGAAGGATGCGCTAGGGTTAGGAGAGTCTTCCTATGGTATTAGTTACCCCATCAAGCTCTTCTAAATTGTGCAAATGGATTCTTTTAGGATCGCTCTGATACCATGTTAAAAATCTTCTTAAGCAGTTAAGTGTGTTATGTATTCTTTAACTTTAGACTATTAAAACAATAAATGCATGCATAAAGATCACTGAAAGAAACGAATCCATAGTATACACAAGATTTATCCTAGGAAACACTCATGGGGGAGAAAACCCAACAAAGCTTCTTCAATATAGATTCTTCAACAAGTACAATGTCTCTCTCAAGAGAGATCTCACCAGACAAAAGATAAATCAAAAAACCCTAACAAGAATAGAGTAGTGCACCACTAGATCAAGATAGTCCTCCAATAGATAACCAAAACCCTTTACTAAAACACTCTTCCTCTGTAGTTGTGTCACCCTTCTTATGTAGTTGCGTCACTCTCTCAGAATTGCACACTTTTTTGTGTGAGAGATCTTGTTGGGTGTTCTTCAAGTGAGGCACCTAGCCTCTTATAAATACAAGTTGTGCCCCCCATAAATTAGGTCAGGTCAACCTGTCCACTTTATCTTTCTAATTTACAATTGACTTGTCAAGGAACAATAGGGCCAACTTGTATGCTATAGCCATAAGGCTGCAACTATATCTCTTATTATCATTTTGTTGTTGATATTTATTACTACTTATTGTTGTGATTGGGGACAACAAGCTTAACTTTCTTTTCCAACATATTATTGGGCTTATATATTTGTTTTCCTTGTGTCTTGGGCAGATACAATCACTACTTGGAAATTATACTACGTTGTGGCATATCTTCTAGCAACTATGAGGCTCTTGTCAAGCCCTTCTTACCTTCCATAATTGACCGATAGGGGGAATTTTCTTCATCTCTTCATCTTCCATCTCATTTCCCCCCCAGGGTCACTTGGATTCCCCCCTTGAGGTGATTAATTCATCTCTAAAGTGATGGGAATACCTCTCTAAGGTGACAATGTGTAAGTGTCCTCTTAGTTGTTGTCATTTTGTGGTTGCATTGGGCTTTTCCCAACCTACAACTTGTGCGATAAAATTTTGGCGTTGTTTCTAGGGAGGGTTTTAAATCCTCTTCTAAACCCTAACGATAGTGACTTTGGCAAGATATCCCAAATCCTTACCCTAGATTTCCCGCCAACTCTACTTGAAGGATGTTCCCCTTCCACCCTTGATGAACTCTTCTTAAGGCTCATCTGACGACTCCACCTTCCAAGAACCACCTTTCCCTAATTATACCTTTCCACCCTTTGATATCATCTAGAAACTTCTTTGAAGTGTTTACCCAAGTAATGGAGATATGTCTCTGTCGAGATTGGCATACAAAGCCTTGGATGTTCACTCTGTTAATTGGTATCCAAACAAATGCCCGATGAAATAGTTGATTCATGTCCCTAATTTTGATGGTAATCCATCCTTATCTACTACACATGTCGTTGAGTTCGTTGAATTCATCATACACCGCAACATAGAACAAGATTATGTGATTATACGGTTGTTTCCACTACAAGGAAAATACCTTTTATCAGAGGTTATAATGAAGGTTTCTAGTGTTACAAAATTGACAAAAATTGTCAAAAATGTTGAGGTACTGTAACTGCAAAGAATATTCTACTTATTATTGAGTAATTATCTTATAGATCAATCCCCTTTTGTGAATTTATCATCTTGGGACTTATGTTTAACCAAATCCCCTTTTGTGGATTGGTGAAACCCTAATCAAATGTTGCTAATTGAGAAGTCAACCCCTAGGGATAATTAAAGTGGTTTTAGCCACTAGTTCGAGAAGTTGGCTAGCCCGATGAAGTGACACCACCCTAGCGCTCCCCAACTAGTATAAATAAGAGAGGCTAGTGCCTCATTCACTCACTCACTCAAGTCACTCATCTAGTGCACAAGTTTGAAGGAAGATGCAGTTATCGAAAGAAGAAGAGAGAGAGGTGCATTGCTCAGTGTTGGATATTCTCTTGTGTTTGGTCTTTTATCTTGGCATCGTATTGGCAATCTATATTAAGGAATTTGTTTTTGGGTTTTCTCCCCCATGAGGGTTTCCCAGGATAAATGTTGTGTACCTTGTGATTGTGTATCTTTCAATGATTCTTCTTATGCCATTATTTTCTAGTAAATTGAAAAGAACTTAATAGAATATCTAAATTTAACATGGTATTAGAGCTTGACTGAATAGAGCATCTTTCACTAGGTAACCAAAAACATCATTGTTTTCGTTCAAGAAAATTAGGGATTTTTGTTGGAAGCAAATTTCATCCTAAAAACTATCTAGTGAAGTGCACCCTAGCCTAGCGAACTCATTGGTAGCTTGAGTGCACCTTTTTAGTGGCTAGAGCCTACAGAATGTGAAACCCTAGTTTTCACTGGTACCAGAAAACCAAGAAACCAGAATTGGTACCAAAAGTATCATTCCATATTTGTGCATGCCCAGTTTCAAGGGATAAAATTTGGATTTTCTGAAAACAGACTGCACCAACCTACTTGCCTCAGCCAAGCTCACATCCTGGTAAGTTCAGATTTAATTTCTGAGCACTTTCAATTTTTTTTCATTTTCCCAGCTCCAGGTCAAGATGTCTGTAAGCACCAAGATTGTTGACAAGTTAGAAGGTGTGGATAACTTGTATTCCTGGAAGCATAGGATTGAACTCATTCTTGAAGATAATTATATTTCAAAGTTCATAAAGTAAAATGTACTAGAACCCACAGAAGCTACAACTAAAGCAAACCACAACAAGGATATGGTTAGGGCCAAATAATCATTGTAGACTCCATTAAAGATCACTTGATCCCTCAAGTGGATTTTAAGAACACTCCAAAAGATATGTTTGATGCCCTAACCAAAATGTACGAAGGAAATAACATTAACCAAAATATGAACTTCAGAACCCAACTCAAGAATACAAAGATGCAGAAAGGAGAAACAATTCATGACTATTTATCTATGATCTCTCGATTCAAGGAACAACTAGAAGAAATTGGAGAAAACCTAGATGAATATGAACTCATAATGACAACTCTTAATGGTCTCACAAGACCTTGGGATGCCTTCATCCAAACTATTTGTGCCAGAAATGAGAAACTACAATTTGACAGTCTTTGGGAAGAATGTGTTCAAGAATAAGCAAGAGTAGTTAACCGAGAAGTAGTACTATTAAGGGATGAATATCAATATGTAACTACTCATGCTAAAGGAGGAAATAAAAGGCCTCAATTTAATAAGGAGAGACACCTACATAAGGAATCTCACTCCCCAAAGATATTCACCTACTCCCATAAAGAATCTCACCCTCCAAGGAGATTCCAGAAGTTTCAGAAAGGTCAAAGAAGAGAAAATGATTTCTCCTCTTATCAATGTTACCACTGTGACAAGATGGGACATATTGCTAAGAATTGTCTAGCTAGAAGAAAATAATACAAGAAAAGAAATAACAAAAGACACCATGCCCATACAATGGAAGATGATGAGCCACCCACAAAGATGACTAAAGAAGAGATTGAAAAATATGTCTTATTTTCTTCCCTCTCGGGATCTTTGACACCTGGTGAGGATACTTGGCTCATAGATAGTGGTGCCTCTAAGAACATGACAGGTTAGAGAGACATTATCTCTAGCCTTATAGTAAGGAAATTTCCCCAAAAAGTTACACTCGGAGATGATTACTAGTACAATATCAAAGGAGTGGGAGAGTCCACCTATAAGCCTAATTCAGGGACCCCGATGAAGATGAAGGATGTACTATATGTACTAGGTTTTAAAAAGAACTTACTTTCTATCTCATATTTATATAATAAAGGTTTCAAGGTTTCATTCATAGATGGAGAAGTTCTTATGTGGACTAAAGGAAAAACCATAGAAGATGAAATCATTATTGGAACAGAAGAAGGTGGCATGTATAAGTTAAAAGGTCACTCAGATGCAGCCTTGAATGACTCCAATGAGAGTCCATGTAAACTTTGGCATAGAATACTAGCTCACATCAACTACAAAGCCTTACCATATGTGAGCAAGGTAGTTACAGATCTACCATAATTCAAGGTTGACCATGAAAGCGTGTGCAAGGGATGTGCACAAGGAAATAACATTAAGAATCCCTTCCTGAACAACGACATTAAAGAAGAAGGAATCTTGGAGCTCATCCACTCATATGTACATAGCCCAATGCCATCAACCTCTTTTAGTGGGTATGTATACAATGTGTCATTTATTGTTGATTATTCTTGCAAGACTTGGGTTTACTTCTTGAAATCAAAAGATGAAGTGTTTGGATAATTCAAGGAATTCAAAGCCTTGATAGAGAATCTCTCTCAAATAAAAATCAAGATACTCAGGTCAGATAATGGAGGAGAATACACCTCCAAAGAGTTTGTAATATTTTGTAGAGATGTCAGGATTAAGAGGGAGCTCACCACTCCCTGCAATCCTCAACAAAATTGTGTAGCAGAAAGAAAGAATAGAACAATAATGGAAGTTGTGAAGACTATGATCTGTGATCAAGGTATTCTAATGCACTTATGGGAAGAAGTAGCAAGAGCAACAATGTATGTCCAAAACAGATTATCTCATACTACACTTGGGTTCAAAACCCCCAAAGAAATGTTCTCTGGAAAGAAGCCAAAAGTAAGCCATATCAATATATTTGTTTGTCCATTGTTTGTACACATTCTGAAAGGAAAGAGAACCAAGATGGACCCTTCATGAAATAAGGAAATATTTGTTGGATACTATGAGGTCTCAAAGGCCTTCATAATTTACATACCAGGTTACCATCACATTGAGATCAGCAGAGATGTAACCTTTGATGAAGATGAAACACCCAAGAAATCAAGGAGATGTTAACTTGAAGAAGTATATGAAGAAGAACTTGTAGCTCCCAGAGTTGCAGAACCAGTGAGGGAAGTCACAATTTCCCCTAATGATGAGATTCCAGAAGATCGTGATATGAAAAAATCTCAAGAACCTCCCCAAATGACAATCTCTCACAATAGAAATCCATCTTGGGCAAGGGAACTTATTCAAGATGGAGAGAAGTATGGTGCCCCGGAAGGAACCATGAGACAAGTCAAGAAACCTAAACCATTCTCCAGTTATATGGATTTGATGTGTGATCTCATAGAAAAGGAGCCTACTTGCTTTGAAGAAGACATTCAGAAGAAAGAATGGGAAGATGTCATGACAAAACAATACCAATCCATTATAAAGAATGATGTATGGGAAATAATTCCTAGACTGAAGAACAAAGATGTGGTATATTCCAAATAGTTATACAGGATAAAACATGTTGCAGATGGAAGTATTGAAAAACATAAACAAAGGTTCGTAGCTCATGGATTTTCTCAAAAGGAAGGCATAGATTATGAAGAGACATTTTCTCCTGTAGTCAAATACACTTCTATCATAACCATCATATCTCTTGCAGCAAAGATGAAGTGGAAGTTACACCAGATGGATGTGAAAACAACCTTCTTAAATGGTGTCATTGAAGAAGAGGTGTGTATAGAACAACCTCAAGGGTTTGAAGTTGAATATAGAAAGACTCATGTATGTAGGTTGAAGAAGGCTCTGTAGGATTGGAGAAAGATCCTAGCGCTTGGTATGGAAGAATTGTCAATTTCCTGACGATCTTGGGATTTACCAAAAGTAAAGTTGATTCTAACCTTTACTTTAAGGTTATAAATGATGATCTATTTATATTGTTGTTGTATGTGGATGAATTATTATTACTTGAGAAGAAAATATAATTAGTGATTGTAAGAAGAATCTCGCTGTAAAATTTGAGATGAAAGACCTAGGCCTGATGCACTATCTCCTTGGTATCGAAGTTTGGCAGAGCCCAGATAAGATCTTCCTTAACCAAAGGAAGTATGTAGCTTAAATACTTAAGAGGTTTGATATGTTGTAATTTAAACTCATGAACACACCCATGGAAATAAACTTGAAGCCCCTGGTTGATACTTCATCAAAATTGGTTGACGATACGTTGTACAGACAGATCATTGGATCGTTGATGTATCTGACGAATATCAGGCCAGATATATGTTTTGTTGTGAACACCTTGAGTCAATATCTGGTAGAACCCAAACATGTTCACCTTGTTGCTGCAAAACATGTGATGAGATACCTTAAGGTTATGTTGGAATTTGGTCTCTATTATAATGGATATCATGACTTCAGATTGATTGGTCATACTGATTCATATTGGGTTGGAAGTGTTTCTGACATAAATATCACTTCAAGATGTTGTTTCAGTCTGGGGTCAAACATGACTTCATGGCAGAGTAGGAAGCAATCCAATATTGCTCTCATCACGGCAGAAACATAATGCATTGTTGCATGTTCCACCAATTGTGAATCCATATGGCTTCAGAATTTGTTGACAGGTCTATTTGATCTGGAGATGGAAGCAACCATGATTCTATGTGATAACCAGAGTTTCATAAAGATGATGGAGAACCTTGTGTTCCATGATAATTCGAAACACATAGAAATACAGTATCACTACATTCGTTATATGGTGCAAAGGGGAGCTATAAAGCTCCTATATGCTGGCACATATGAGAAAGTTGCAGATGCGTTGACCAAGCCTCTTTCTCATGTAAAGTTTGAATACTTTCGAGACAAGCTTGGTATAGTCCGAAAGGACCTCCCTCAAAAGGGGGAGTGATGTTGATGATACTATGGTATCCTGAGCAACAACGGGTAGCTCAGTTAGGATTTTATATATGAGGGGACTGATCATCCCTCAAAATATCCCGAAGGTCCCGTAAGGACGATCTGTCAGAGTACCTGTGCATGTATATGAAAATTATGGTCAATAGTGGTAGCTACGTTAGGATTTTTATAATCCCAGGGAATCTTATGATTCCTAAGTAGATCCCGAAGGTCTGGTAAGGATGGTATGTCAGAGTATCATGTGGTAGCTCCATTAGGATTTTATATCCTAGGGATTCTTATGATTCCTGGGAAAATCCCTAGGGACTGTCAGAGTACCACAAAATGTTGTTTTCAAACCTGCCTCATTCTTTTTCCCTACGATGATGATGATGATGTTATTCCAGCCTCATGTTGTGATGATGTTGTTGTTCCAATCTCGTGTTATGATGATGTTGTTTCTCTAGCCTCGTGTTGTGATGATGTTATTGATCCAGCCTCATGTTGTTGATGATGATGTTGTTGATGTTGTTATATTTTTTATGCTAACTGATGTTGATGTTTCATGATGATGTTATTCTAGCTTTATGATGTGAATGATGATGATGATGCTATTCCAGCTCCATGTTGTGAATGATGATGATGATGCTATTCCAGCTCCATGTTGTGAATGATGATGATGATGATACTCCATATCCATGCTATGAATGATGAAGTTATTGATGATGAGAAAAACTTCTGGTGATTTATATATATGCCAGTCAGTGTTCTATATGTTGTTGATGTTGTTTCTCTCTCTCTCCTAATGATGTTGTAGAAAACCCTTCTTGTTAATGGGGAGAGTTGAAGTATTGTAACTGCAAATAATATTCTACTTATTATTGAGTTGTTATCTTATATATCAATCCCCTTTTGTGGATTGATCATGTCAAGACTTATGTTTGACCAAATCCCCTTTTTTGGATTGGTCAAACCCTAGTCAAATGTTGTTAATTGAGAATTCATCCCCTAGGGATAATTAAAGTGGTTTTAGCCACTAGTTGGAGAAGTCGACCCTGCCTGATGAAGAGACACCACCCTAGGTCTCCTCAGCTAGTATAAATAAGAGAGGCTAGCGCCTCATTCACTCACTCACTCAAGTCACTCATCTAGTGCGCAAGTTTGAAGGAAGTTGTAGTTTCCAAAAGAAGAAGAGAGAGAGGTGCATTCCTCAGTGTTGAATATTCTCTTGTGTTTGGTCTTTTATCTTGGCATTGTATTGGAAATCTATATTAAGGAAGTTTTTGTTGGGTTTTCTCCCTCATGAGGGTTTCCTAGGTTAAATGTTGTGTACCTTGTGATTGTGTATCTTTCAGTGATTCTACTTATGCTATTATTGTCTAGTAAATTGAAAAGAACTTAATAACAACTCTAAATTTAACAAAAAAACCTTCGCTACAACATCTATTTTTGATAACAGATGTTTTTGCGGATACTATAACGAAACTTGATTATAACTAAAAAAATATGGGCGACCAGAGGTATTAGCAAATGTTTACAAATTGCTGCATTTTTATGAGGTACAAACATCGGTGCATACATACACGCACTACACCGGTATTGTACACTTAACGTCAAGCACGGGGGCAGTAAAATATTTAAGAACTGAGGCATTTGTCTTATAAGCACTGAGAATTTAACAATAAAACTCACCTGGAGAGTTAAAAATAATTAAGCATCGAAGCTCTCTACTTAGAATGCACCAATGATTTATTAATAAGAAGGCATCGATGTTGAATAAAATAATATGCATAGCTGCGTTACTTGGAAAAAAAAATCTGGTGCATTAAAAATATAAAGCATCGGTGCTTCGTATATGCTAAACGCACCGAAGGACAATTTTTTAATGTAATATGTGGTATTAAATAAATATTGAAACCAATGTTAATTGATTACATAAAAGCACTGGTGCACATTTCTTATGAAATGCACTAGTGCATTGTAATATTAAGCACACTAATGAGATTAACAAATTAAAATACACTGAGAAACATCGACCTATGATAGTGCAATTATTGTTATTTTTTGATTCCATTATTTATAAAAAAAAATACATATATCTTATATTTTGATTACTGAATTTGGATATGATGTTTGGATTAATTTGTTATATCATCATATTTTGCATCTCTTCATTATAATATTTAGTCATCCATATATTTAATCATCAATGTAACATTTCACAGCGATATTGGACAACATAATAGAATAAATTAAAATATATTTTATTATATGAATAAGAGGGTCTTAGTCATACAAAATGGGACACTTATTGGTAATCCCTTGTATTTCAATTGGAACACTATGTCCATTACATTAAACAAAAATGTCTGATTTTCATAGAGAATTATTTCAAAAAAACACAATTGCAGCTTGAATTGATATCCAAATATATTGGTCATCATTCTTCATTGGAACTGTTGTTATTGCTCGAGATACTTCCATGTCTTGGGCTATTTTTTTGAATGTTTGGTTGATTGCCTCGATTGTTTTCATCTTCTTCAAGTTCCATCTACAAACATAAAAATAACATGTAATGAGTCTATCTACATTGGTGACAATAATGAAAATTGAAATAAATAATATACATGAATGTAAATTGAAAAGCGACGTACCAAATCAATAATTTACTCATGAATCATACAAATATGTTCAATATAAAATCTCATGCCTTGTTTCAACAATTATTCTGTTGGCTCAGTTCCATACTTTGTTTCTTGCAAGTTTTATACCCCATAATAAATCATAGATTTAATATAAAGTATTATTTTTGTTTCATTAATTATAAAATGATAGAAGTAAAACAACATAGATTTTACTTACAAATTCTACAATTAATTTTTGATATGTCAATATATACTCACAACCCGTACTTAAATCAATGTCAATCAATTTTTCTAATGACTCTTCTTTATATGTTAGCACATGTTTGAAGACATTCAAGGATGGTTGTTGTAAAACAACTTAAAATATACAAAAAAAAACTTAAGTTGTTATAAGGAAATATAAATTACTCACAAACTTTGTTATTAACCCTTTTCTTCCTTGTCATCCAATTTTATGTGTAGAATGAGTTCCATTTTTTTTCTTTTCTGTAAGAGAATATTTGAAAATTAATATTTAATGGTAAATCCATTATTTGTACATAATAGAAAAATTCAATTATTACATACATTTGAAGCACGTTGTTGTTGAGATGGCTCCTCTTGTGGTGCAATTATGTCCATTTCTTTGACCATATCCTTGTACACTTTTTTGGACATTCCTACTGACATATTTTGGATATCAACTCATTGATCCTCTTGGATTTTCATAATTTTCTTGAAAAAATAACATGACAATAAAGTATTTTTATATTGATATATGAAATTTAAATATGACAAAATTGATATATTAATAAATGAATACTTTTTAATATATATATATATATATATATATATATTCTAAAAAAATGTTTTTAGGAATATTACTTTTTGAATGATTATTTTTTGTTGTTGTATGTTTTTGCTATTGCAAGTCTAACAGGTCTCATTGACCATTGCTATGGAAATGCTTCATGTAGTTTAGATATAACCTGGTTCTTGGAATCATTGGATTGATTTCTATATTGTAAGTGGAAAATATGTCTATATGTTCATTCCACTATAACCCTCATAGTTCTATAATTGCCTCCCCCACTTTGATTAATTTCCAACACCACTCCAAATGAGCTAAGGACCAATTCATCATCATTCACATATTCTATATTAATTAATTTTGTTTTATTAGGATGACAATGTGTTCCCTTGTTGTTGGTGCATGTATAACATTAAACATATGTGAATTGATAGATAGTTTGAAACATGCCATCTAATATTCCTAAGTATACTATTAATGAAAATTCAAAAAATAAAAAATCATATTGACTAATATTTTTTCATTTAACGGGTTCATCCCTCTACAATTTTTCCATCAAGATTTTACGTTCTTCTGCACTTATATCAGAAATAATATTATTGAGCTTCCTCATTTTGTGGCCTTGCATGACACACACTACATATTAGTTAAACTTACATATAGTTCAACCATATTAATTTTGTATAGAATTTATAGATAACCTGCCTTTTTTGTTTTTTTGGATGTGTCGTCATTGAGTCGACCATAAATTTTCTTATTTGAACTCTTCTCACTCATAGTTTTATCAATATACAACCTGTACCATTCAATACATAAATTATTGAATATATTTTATAAATAAATCACATAATTTTCAGCGCAAAAAAAATTGTTGTAATTGGTGTTCTTTTTAAATACAAAGCACTGATGTGTTTATTACATAAAACACACTAGTATGTTCAATTCATCTCAAATTATCTTTTAGGATGAATTCACATGAATTACAATACTTCAATATACATTTTATGTTTTATGTCACCTTATTTATAAAAAATGGTTTCAAAACTATTTTCAAACTCAGAATGTGGTATGGTCCTCGATTTTTTTTTTATAAATGTACATAAAAATTTATTGCTAATTTTGATGAAATGAAGGGAGAAAACCTTATAATATGATCAAATGGTCATTTCTTCAAATTCCATCACGTTCCATATTGCTCAAAGTCCATCGCGGAGTTATCTCTTTCCATCTCCAATAAGTTTAACATATTTTATTTATGTTTCAATTATATAATTGAATATTTTTTTATCCATGTCAATCTGAATAAAAATGTATCCAAATTTGCATGATTATGATTCATAATCGAGTTCAAATGCAGAAAATATTTCAGTACCGGTTCAAAAATGTTAGAAGGTCTTATCAGGAGAAACATACTGCACGCAGTTGGTAGATGAAAATGGACAGTCGCTTTACCCTGCCAATTGTGACATTCCATCTTCCAGCCGAAATCCTAGGTCGGCGATGGTAATAATTGTTTGGTATAATGTAATTTGAATAAACAAATTATTTCATTGTGCTTACTAATATCATCGATGTACTAATGTTCAATATTTTTGAAATTAGGATCTTGATGATGAGTGAATTACCTATCATCTTTCGTTGCATATTTAATTCATTGTGATTGTCGTTCTATTCTTAAACGCTAACGTTATATGTATACAATAATTCCACAGGTCTTGTAACTAAAGGCTATCATGGATGCAAATGTTGTGGACCTTCTCTGAAGGCTAGGTGGTCCAACCACCTACGAAATCCATTGTACGACTGCTCAAGGGTATTCCTCCTAGAAGAAAACCCTTATAGAAGAGAAACATCCACTTTCAATGGTAAACCAGAGAGAACCCAAAGGCCTGCAATAATGACACCCGCATAATGGCTTAGAGAATATGAGAGAGAGAAGGAGAAGGAGATTACAAAAATGTTCGATTCAAATGGGGAGCCTATGTTCAATGATCTAGAATTCTTTGACACCTATGTTGAGAAATTTCCCATTGGATGAAAATAAAATCTATCTTTTATGAGCTCCGATATTGGGAGTATCTTAAGATTACCCACTTACTAGATCCCATGCATATATTTAAAAATGTTTCATCTTTTCTTTGGAGGCACATATCATCAAAAGAAAGTGACACATTGGTTGTGAGAAGATATTCTATTTCTTCAAAAACTAAAAATAAACATTGGAAAAGACAAGAAAGTAGAGAGGTTGGTCCCTCTTGGTCTTTCAAAGAAGGTGATGTGCCATGGATTTTGAAGAAAGAAGATCTTTCTTTGGCAAAGGAAGTTATATTGGGTGTGAGGGTGCCTTCTTTATATGGGTCTTCCCTACAACATTGCTTCCCTATGCGTCAAGACCATTTTTCGGGGTTGAAATCACATGACCATTTGAACCTTCTAAAGGTATGACATATGTCAAAAATATGATTTTATTATTTGTAATTTTCATTTTTATGCCATGGGATAAAACCTAATTAATTTTTTATGTGTTTTCTTTTTAGTGTCATTATCCTCTGCTCGTGCATAGGTGTGTGAACCATGACTTCCTCCAAGACCTAAGACATGTCATATCTCTAGTATCTGCATTTGTCCATTGGATCACATCAAAGAAGATTCATCTGGATAGCATTCCACGATTGTGGTGGCAAGAGATAGTTGAGATTGTGTGTATGTTTGAGAAGGAACTACCGTCAAATTTCATGGACTTGCAAGTTCATCTTCTAATTCACCTAGTAGATGAGGTTGAATTATTTGGAGTGGTCTCCTATCGTTGTATGTTCTTATTAGATAGGTACATGAAGGAATTGAAAGGATTTGTTCGTCAAAGGGCGAAACCCGAGGGGTCTATGGCAGAGGGATATATATCATATGAGTCTTTCTATTATGCCAATGAGTACATAAAGCAGATAAAAAACACACCAGGTGCAGTGATTTGGGATGATGAAAGGGATGAAGAAAAAGAGAAGGGAAGGTTCTCTAAACGAATGGAAAAAGACGTTTGATAAAGAGTAAGTGACTTATCGTTTGTCAAATTTCTACACAGTAACTATTCAAACTGAACTTCATAATGTATATTTTCATGATCTCATATGTACTATATGTTGGTTTGATTTCATGAATACATCAACAAATTTAGAAATTGATGCCATCGATAAATCCATTATTTATGATTCGGAGGCAACACAGTCGTGGATCGCATTGTACGAACAAAAGAGGAGGAAATGGGAAAGTGAAAGGAAATAATTCAGATGGTTGAATGGTAGAAGCATGCCTTATCCTGATCATTTAAAATAAAATATGTCAATGATATTCCCCAATAGTTGGGTTTTTGTCCAAGTCAGAAAGAAATTTGTTGCATCTGGTTGTTACTCGCGTGAAGAAGAGAATGAACTAATCATAGGGATTGGTTGCAACAACTTGTTAATAATCTCTTTGTGTACATTTTTAACTTCGTAATGCACATCTGAATTGTAAGTACATCTATATTATTTTATATTTTAATGGTCGAGTTATTAGACACATATTGACACTATGATTTGTTCACTTTTTTATAGGTTCATTTGTTACCATCTATGTGGGCATATGTACATAATTTTCGCACAGAGGATGTCGATGATGGACACATGACACAAGACTGTGGAGTGGAAGTTGAGTTTGACCAATCTAGTCATGCTAGCCACCATGATCAAAACATAATACAAGGGAAGTTAGGTTACGTCAGAAAGATACAAGAGATCATTCGAGTGGACTTCTCTTCTTTCCAATGTGTTATTTTTAGGTGCAAGTGGTGGGACACCTTTGATTGGAATAATGTAAAGGAATATCATGATAGTGGGATGATATGTATCAACTCTAAAAAGATGTGGGATGAATATAAGGAGCCTTATGTTTTCCTAAAGCACTGCAACCAAGTGTTTTTTACCGAGATGTGTTGGATAGGGATTGATGGTTTGTATTAAGACACAACCCTATATCAAAACATATTTTTTAGAACAATAGTGTTATCATGCCAAGCGAGGAAGATAATCAGGGCGATGACAACAAAGAGTGATATATTATACATGTTTTATTCTTTGATTACTTACTTTTATGTTTTCAAATCTATAGTGGATTTAATAATTTGATTATTAAATTTATAATGTTTTTAGTATTTAATATTTCATATGAAATATTATTAATTTTTTGATTGGATGATATAATTAAATGTTATGTGTAAATGATATAAATAATTTTCCATGGTTAATCTAGATGATATTCGAACTTTTGGTATTTTAATTTAAAAAACAATATATTATTTTATTGTAAATATCAAATATTTTATATCATAATTTAAAATGTATTTATCTTACTCATCATTTCATATCATTACCATATTGTATTATATTGTATTATTTTTTAATTTTGAGTTCATACATACTAATTAGGAGAATATTCAGATCTAAAATGAGCCTCCTAAGTAAGTTTTTTTTTTAAAACATCATTGTCCTTAAATAACTAATGCATGTGTCCCTCTTTAAACCCATATAATAATATATACTTAAGATATTACATAAAAATCAAGTAGATAATATATTATGTAATATAATAAATATATTATATTATATTATACTATGTATTAATTATAATATAATAAATATAATATATTATGTTATATATTATATTATATATTAATTATAACATAATAAACTATAATATATTAAGTTATGTATTAATTTTATATTACATATAATATATAATAATCAAAAATATATAATCAAAAATGTGAATTAAACATGTAGATCATAATAATTTTGTATCCCTTTTTTTTTTTATTTGTGGGTAAGAAAATTTACGGCTCTTAATAGCTATTTCAATTCTTAATATCGATTACAACAAAAATTAACAACATGTAACATAGGATATCAAAAAATCACATAAAACTTAAATACATGTAATTAAAAAATTATTTAAAAAGAATAAGTCATACAAATTAAAAATTTTAATATTCTAAATATTTTTATGTTTTTGTATATGTTTCTTGGTTAAGTTTGACATTCATAAATCCTTATAGTATAGTAAAAAAATGTTGAATTAGAGATTTTGAGACTTGTATTAATTATGGGAATATAAAAAAATACGACCAAATTACAATTAAGAGGAAGTTAAAATATCACAAAGATTTTATAAATGTTAATTGAGCTTATCATAACTATTTTTAATTCTTCATTATTATTTTTTTTAAAGTAAAAAAGATAGTACCTGCTATATTAAGTTAACAGAGAAACATTGACAAAATACACAGAGATATAGTCGTCTTGAGCCACCAAAAATGTTGTCGTTTTATCGGAAACCAACATAGTTTGGAGTGAAATGAGTCTAGGAAGACAAGCTAAAAATTGTTTTGCCCTCTATCCTGCCTGAAGGAAACTAGGACAGATGGCCATAGTTCAAGTTTACATTTAGCAACAGCATGATGAAACAGAAAACAAACTAGCATAGGAGAACTCAGATACTCGGTGACCTGTCGCCATTGCCTTTCTGCCACGTGGATCTGGCTGGGATGGCGAATGACTGCGTGCACATTGGACATTTCCTCTTTTCTGGAGCGTTGGAGTACACATCAAGGAGCAAGTCCAGACATTGTCCCATGAGGAGGGCTATGTGCTCCTGGTCTGCCATGTGGCCTCGGAGTTCGAACACTAGAGCCAGATGCTCTGCACGGAGGAGTGGACCATGCAAATCATTATTTCTTGCTTCGTCGAAGGTTTCGTTCCCCACTTCCACATTCATCCCTGCTCTGGCCTCGATCACGTTCAGCCCTACTCTGGCCGCATCCACATTCATCCCCACTTTGGTATCGTCCACATTCATTTATGCGCAGGCATTGTCCCGAGCCTCGTCCTTGCTCGTTTCCTTCTCAGCATGGCTAGTGGGGCTATAGTCACCCATCCATGGAATCTCTTCAACAAAACAAATTGGGAATTCATTTGTTGGCTCTCCCTTCATACCACTGCTAGCCTGTATTTTAGGCACCGTGGCTTGGGGTTCCAGGGTGGTCGCTAAATCCTCTAGGTACGACGTTTCTTCAACATAACAGGTTGGAAACTTGTCCGCAACACCTCCCTTCAGATAGCTTCCAGTCTCAATTTACATGGTGTGCATGCTACGTTCTGTCCCAGGCTCAACGATAATGGCATGGAGTGTCAATTGGTCGACTTGTGCTCTCTGCCGGAGGATGGAAGTCACCATTGACAGAGCACGCTCCAGGTTCTTCCTTCTTTGCATATTCTCTTTATGGGTGTACCAGACCTAGCCTCGACGAGGCCTGCCTCACTTCCTTGTCATTGCTGATGAGGGGTGGATAGAGATACAGAGAGAATAAACTAAAATGAGAATGAACCAGAACTGCACCAGAGCTCCCAACCGGCGGGGAGGTCCAAAACGAGAGTGAACCAGCTTTGTCCAGGCTCTCCAACTTTCAAATTTCCAAATGACGGCATCGCATGGCTTCCTATTAACTCTATCATATTGAATGTAGGTTGTGCGAGTGCGTTTGCACAAGGGAGAATTCCCTCCTCTGTATAGCGGCTGTAATGGTCATCTACCATCGTAAATGTGGAAGGGATGGGGAGTGACCTACAACATTTAAGCTATGGCTTGATCCTGAGCCATGTGGCAAGGCATCGCCATGTGTCACCCCATCCGGGGCCAAAGATGGGGGTTCATATCCCGGTTAAATACTCCTGCAATGCAATGCAACTTTTTTTAACATGCCCAATCACCGAATCAGCACTCCCATTCAAGTGAGAAATGCCTTCGAGAGACTCAAACACGGGTCACACCGTCGTTACAAGAGCGACTTACCAATTCGGCTACTTACCCCACCTTTTTAATTCTTCATTATGAAATTATGAACAAAAACAATATTCTCGAAATGAGGACCAATTCTCACATCGTAATTTCAAGTAAACTAGTTTGTAAAGTTGTGATACAAAGGTTGAAGATTAATATAGTTTACTTTTAACTTGCCCAAAATTTAATTAATAACATAAGACATATTGTTACCCAATTTTTTGACTTATTTACTTTTCAAGACCTCTTAACTACAAAAACATGATAAACTTGGTATTTTCATTTTCATCATGTTCAAATATAAAAATGACAACATAATAACTTAAGAACTATTGTAATCGAACCTATTTAAATCTATCATTTGTACTATATATAGTTAATACATCAAAACATTTCTAAAAGGTAGGTATAAGAAGATTTGCTGCTAATTTCACTTATTTTAGACATGAGTACTTTATTTTAGATATATTCAAAAATAAAGTACTTAATTAAGAGTACTTTACTTTATGGAAAAAATTATATAACATGACCTAACATCAACATCAATATCAACATATAAATTAAGTACAACAACATCAACATCAACATATAAATTAAGTACATCAACAAGAACAAAAAAAATGTTATATATATAAACAAGTCAAATAATTTTTATAATGTACATATCTAGTCAACAACACAAATAACTGCTATAACTACATATTTAGTCTAGCTCCTCGAGGAGAAGTAGGAGGTGGAAGTTCATGAAGTGGTTGCTTGACACTATGATTAGGAGAAACATGAAATAGAGGAGGTGGTTGGTCAATTCATAGTCTCTGATGAGAAGCATGTTGTGGAGGAATAGGTGGTGCAACCTGCTCATCCGAGCGAGGTGAAGGAGGAGGAGGAGGATGAGGATGTACTGAAGCAGAAGTGACATCACCTCCCTGATCAAAATCACCACCCGGAGGAGGAGGAGGAGGTACTAAATAAGAAGTTCCATCACCACCCTGATCAAAATCACCACCCAGAGGAGGAGGAGGTATTGAAGCACAAGTGCCATGATCACCACCCTGATCAACATCACCACCTAGAGGAGGAGGAGGTATTGAAGTAGAAGTGTTATCACCACCATGATCAACTTCACCACCCAGAGGAGGAGGAGGAGGTATTGAAGCAGAAGTGCCATCACCACTCGGAGAAGGAGGAGGAGGAGGAGGCACTGAAGCAGAAGCGCCATGATCACCACCCTGATAAACATCACCAACCAGAGGAGGAGGAGGTACTAAAGTAGAAGCACCATCACCACCCTAATCATCATCACCACCCTCATTATCATTAGTATTGGAGGATGTTCCATCCCTCATCCCTACAAGTAACCTGGAAGCTCTAATGATATGACGCATAAGAGACGTCATATCATGAATCAAGTCTGTCGAGATCTGTAAGAGATTAATCTCAGCCCCGATGTCTCACATCTAGATAGGGCGGGTTCCCATGCTAACCAAAATCGTAGTCAGTCTGTCACACACCTCCATCCTATATATGAGATCGGGCCTATGCCTGCATGTCAGGTGATATATGCGACTGAGGAACCTAACCCACTGTAACCTCAACCATCTCCTCATCTCCATCAAGTGGCAGGGGAGGAGGCATGTCCCCAACGAATGTGCCAACATCTGCAAAATATAACACAAGTTAATAAGTAGTCGACACTTTCATTAAAAAATTAATAAAAAATGTTAAAGAGCATGCTAGAATAAAATTTATTTGAATCAAGCCCGCAGGGGTGTAGACCGATTGGCAAGTGCCATGTAAATGGAAGGAAATATGTAAAGGAGGTCTCAAGTTCGATTCTCACCCCAATTTACTTGTGCTCCATGCTTGTGGGCTGTGTGGCGCACCTGGGGTTATAGTAGTAGAGGACGGGCATCAACCCCGTGTCACACGAGTATGAGAACCGTGAGTTGTCAATTCCCCCAGTATATATATATATATATATATATATTTGAATTAAGTAAGAAAATAAAATGAAATTACAAGATTAATTTAAATCTTACCTCAATGATCGGGTGGCTCATTTGGTGTGAAGAGGATGTTGGGACATCCTCACCAATCCATCCCACGTAAGGGCACGATACCATCACGAACACATGATCTGCCACGCTGGCTAATAGTTGAAGTGCCTCCCTGGAAATAATATCTGGAAAATCAGGCATGCCCCTCTTAGGAAACATCTCTCCCCACATGTGCATCTGCACCCGAGTCATCGGATTAGGAGGCCGACGGAAAAAAAGTAGGTCTCATCTTCGGAAACCTCTCAAAAAATAAACAAAACAACTCTGAAGCAAATAGGAAGTTCACGCTCCCATCTATCATAGCACAAAATCTATCTAGTGTTATACAAAATTGCCACAAGAAAATGACATACCACCTAATAATTTGTGGCCTCTATATCAACGAATCAACATAATACAAAAGAGTGCAACTAATGCATTGACCATCACTAGTAAAGTGTGTAATGGTCAACAATAACCGTGAGAGGCATCTAACGTCCTCTCCATTGAACAAGGTGATCTATAAATGTCCACGAGTCACCTGATAATCAACATGAGAATGTATATAATGCACAATATACCTCTAAGAGTAGGCAAGTTGACTCTCAACTGCAACACCCACTGGGACATCATAAAACTGGGGAAAATACTCCCTTCTCCTAGATAGCCCAGTGATAAAATAAATATCATCCTCAGTAGGATGGTACCACTTATGGGGACCGACTATGAATGCTTGTTGATGGGCATCCCATTGACGGATCATCTTCACAAGAAAGGCAGAATTCCTCTTCAGGGATGTAGCCTCCTCGTAGTACTTGAGGAGGCTTACATTCCTCAATAGGAGCCACGTAGCTGCAGTAATAGTCCAAGGGTATAAATCCCTCTCCCTCTCTCTAGTCTCCCACTCCTGAACCATATTGTATTGGTCAAATCTATACTGCTTCTCCAACATGCGCTGATGTCTCTACATAATTAACATACAAATTACATCAACATCATACATAAAAACTTAGCTTTTTTTCAGTAAATGAGAAATTTATTCCAAAATATGCAAACATACATTTTTTTCAAAAAAAAAAAAATTTAACCTTTGGTGCGCCTTCAAAATAGTAAAGCATTTCCCATAGTGCACACACATATATTACGCACCGCATGCACAATGTAATTTAATTTAGGGGATGCTAGCAATTATCAACGCACCGATGCACCCCATTGTATACAACGCATCATGAAAGCATGGTGCCTCTTTAAAGTGGTGTGTCTACATACTACGATGCAATTTTAATGTGCGTTCCATTCATCATGGCACGTTGCTTTAAATATAAACTCGTTTTAAACAGTGCATTGTATGCATGTTTGTGCACCAGTTTGTTCCATATAATCCACGCACCGATTGAAAAACACAATAATGTCCATGGTGCATAGTTTATTGTGTACGCACCGGTGTGTTCTCTATAAAGGATGCATTGATTGAACAACTATCTATTTTCAATGGTGCATATATTATTATGAACTCACCGATGTGTTCACTATAAACAATGCATCATTTAATGGAAACCATATATTTTCGATGGTGTGTTGTTTATTATTATGAACACACCAGTGCGTCATTTATAAGCATGCACCGATGCGTTCCGTATTACGACGCGCCTACGAAAACGAACTATACATTTTCGGTGCATCCTATAAAATTTATAGGGTGCACCGCACGCGGTGCGAGCTGAACGATTTGAACACATCGTGCCAAAATTTTTTTTTGAAAAACAATGAAAATTTTACTCAATTTCACAATTTAATCCGGTGAAAATTCAATGTATAAAGAAATAAAGAATTTACCCAAGCATTTTCTCATCGAAGAGGCATGGTTGGGATGTAGTGAAAAAAACCAAATTTGCCCACCGTATGGAAAAATTGGAATCCCATGAACCGAGCACCGAATGGAAATAGGGAGAGAAATGGAAGCACAGATGACAATGCGCTTCATTTGGGAAAATGTGGCACCAATGCTTGAGAGAGTCTCTGCACTGGAAATGGTAAAAACAGTTTTTTAACTCCATTTTCTTTTATTTACCTCTATTCTAGTGCGCTTGTGTTAAGTGCATGGGTGCGCACCATTATTTAAAAAAAAAAAACCTGCGACGTTGCACTAGCTTGGAATGCATTGGTGTGCCCAAGGGACAACGATGCACCCTTATGCATTTTTTAAAGGAAAAACGCAATGAAGGTGCACCCGTTTGTTGCACACTGGTGCACCCTAGTGCTCATGAGCTTCTTTTATATGATGCACATTGTTGTTTTATATTTTTTTTAAATAACTATACAACGGTGCGTCTAGATACTATGACACCCCAGTGCACTCCATTCATCACCACACACCTCTTAAAATAGACACACATTTAAAACGGTGTGTCATATCCATGTTTGCGCAGCGGTGCATTCCGTATAATCCACATACTGATTGAAAAACACAATAATGTCCATGGTGCTTATCTTATTGTGTACGCACTGATGCACTCACTATAAAGGACACACTGATTGAACAACTATATATTTTCAATGGTGTGTATATTATTATGAACTTACTGGTGCATTCACTATAAATAATGCATTGTTTAATGGAAACTATACATTTTTGACGATCTGTCATTTATTATGAATGTGTCGGTGCGTCGTTTATAGGTGTGCCCCGATGCGTTTCGTATTACGATGAATCGATGAAAATGAACTATACATTTTCAATGCACCCAGTAAAATTTACGGGGTGCAACGCACGTGGTGCAAGCCGAATGGTTCGAACGCACTGCACAAAAAAAATGAAAAACAATGAAAATTTTACTCAATTTCACATTTTAATCCGGTAAAAATTTAATGTACAAAGAAATAAATAATTTACCTAAACATTTTCTCGTCGAGGATGCATGGTTGGGATATAGTGAAAAAAAACAAATTTTACTATTGTATGGAAAAATTGGAATCCCACGTACCGAGCACTAAACGGAAACAAGGAAAGCAATGAAAGTACCAACGACAGTGCGCTTCAGTTGGGAAAAGGTGGCACTGGTTCTTGAGAGATTCTATACATTGGAAATGGTAAAAATGGTTTTTTACTACTGATTTTTTTTATTTACCCTTGTTCTGGTGCATTCACGTTAAGCACACCGCTACAAACAACACACCATTATTTTGTTTTTAAACCATGCGATGGTGCACCAATTTGGAACGCACCAGTGTGCCCAAGGGAAAACGATGCATCGTTATTCATTTTTAAAAGGAAAAACACAATGGCGATGCACCCATTTGTTTCACATCGGTGTGCCCGTTTAATGTGCACCGGTGCTCGTGAGCTTCTTTTGTATGATGTGCATCGTTGTTTTCTATTTTTTTAAAATAAATTTGCAATGATGCACCATTTTCTATTAGCACCGGTGTGTTGAGTTATGGTGGCACACTAATGCAATATAGACTTATAAACACATCATTAAAAAAATTCCTCTAAAACATCTGCCCATGCACCTCCGCTAGTGACCTCCACTACAAATGGATTTTTGGGCTATTTTTATAGGGCCTTCCACAAAAACCTTTGTTATAGGGTCTTTTCTTTGTAGTGTTCTCTTATTTGTTGAATAAAGGCAAAGAGATTGGATCGGATATTCTTGTAGCCCCAAAAGTATTTCTTCTTCAATAATCCTTATCTGAGACTTCCTCAAGCATTGGGGCCATAAAAATTTTGAAGACACTATTCAATACCTTGAGGACATTCTCCAGAGATGTTCATTTCTTTAAAACTTTATTGAAGGTTTGAAAGAAAGACTTCTTCTAAAATTTGATGAAAGCATAATTGAATAAGAGATTGAGGATGATAGTAATGAGGAAAGTTTCGAGTGCCTCAAGGAAACATACAGGAAGACAATGAGTTATGTGAATAATTACTTGAACACTGCCATGACAAGAATTTCCTGGTCAAGTTTTGTGTGCAAAGAAAGGAGTACAATGTTATCCTTCAAAATTAGAAGAGGAATCCTACCCTAAACATGGCATGGGAAGTTGAAATTTTCTATTTTGGAGTAAATTCAGTTTGTAACACTATGATAGAAAGGTATGGCTACCAGGAAGGCTTTCCAACCTAGGATCGATCATTCTTGATACTCGAAGAAGTCTGCAAACTTGTTAGAGATCAAGATCAGGATGGTGAATTCTTTTATTCTATTGAAGATGATGAAGACTTGGTTGAAGCACAGATCTATGAAGAAAGTTTCAAAGAGAAAGAAGATCCTTCTAAAGATGAAGTACTTGCATTGGCTTGCCCCTTTGATGAAGACATCCCATCTTCTATTCCTCTTGTACATCAAAAGGGGAACATGGTAAGCTATAATCCTTTTGAAAACTTTGATGATGCTTTATTCCATGATTGTGGAAATGAAGAAAGTTTCCAAAAGGATCTCGATGAAGTTCCTCTTGCAGGGGGGTTGTATGAGACATTGTTATCTACTTTCCCTTTTGAATAAGATGAAGTTGTCCAGTCTTGTGAAGAAGCAATCAACTCCTATGATGCAGGTGAAATCATGGAACAACCCTCGGATATAGTTGACGATCACATTGATGTTTCCATACATGTTGGGATACATAGATGGGATTTTACTCATTTCATTTTTTATAGAGACCCAATTTACAACATTGAGGGTAGATCTTAAGAAATATGGGTTGATTTGTCATCGTCAGAGGATTGGTCTTCATTCATGTATGATTCATATGTTTGGAATCCTAGTAATGATATGGTTATAGATTTGTTCTACTCCTTAGAGGATGACTTGTCACATCATACTCATGGTGATATTTGGTCATCCCTTGATATGTACCCTTTTGGAGATGCATATTTGTTCCGTGAGGATTTTCAGTAATTATGCTCATATTTTGATAGACACCAGGTCATGGCCAGCCTGAGGCACTCTGAGTTCCACAATACCAAACATAAGTAATTTTGGTGGGGATTTGCAGATAAGGAAGCAACATTTCCTAAATCAAAAGGAGGAGTTTTTCTCTACACATGAGGTTTTGCCTTGCCCCGTTTCCCCTTGTTTGGGGAATTAACAGGTTTTATTGGGATCCTTTACCTCCTCTCAACATTTAGGGGGTAGTGACATTTTAGGAGAATATGAAGAACAAGCCCTTGCAGATGAAGAGGGTGTTGAAGAAAACCCTACTAATTTGTTGACACTTGATCTTTCTGAAAAGTGTCATAGATTAATTTCCTTATATTCCATGATTGTAGAGGAATATCGTTTCAGTGATAAAGAAGACTTCCATGAAACACATAATGTTGAAGATCCACTTGAAGTTGCCCTGACTTTTGTTCTTGCTACACACGAAGACAAGGAGATGGTCAATTTCAATCATGAAGATGAGCCATCATCTACATACGATATTCCCATTAAGAGATGGTTCGAACAAGGAGCTGGTCAATTTCAATCATGAAGATTAGCCATCATCTACATACGATAGTCCCATTAAGAGATGGTTTGATCAGGATTGTGGATGTTCTTTCCAACATGATTTCCTTCCTCTCACCCATATCCATGAGTTTCATTTCATCATTGATTATATGTATATTTATGCTCATGATCATTACATGCTTTACTTATATTTCTTGTATTACATAACTAAGAACAGGGAGAGATATCTTGATGAGATGATATATTGGTTGCACTGGTTGTATGACTTCACCTGACATTTTAGGACATAATCTTCAGGGGCCTAGGTAAGTAGGTAGGTCATTTTGATTTCCTGCATATTGATTTCACATGGTAGTTTAGTTGCATTTCATTTTTAATTTTTAATTTTTCTCTACTTGCATTATTGATTTACATCATATATATGAATAATGCTAAAAAAATTATTTTCTAGATTAGTTTCATTTTTTATTTTGATGTATATGGACGAAGGGTGATAGAACCACCCTATATTTTACAATGTTATGTTTCAGTGTAGGCACAGTTCCACCATGATATGATGTGATTCTCATGCACTCTACGACGAGTACCTGTCCCCAAGTTGGAGCCAGATGTTATCCCCAATTCCTAGGGATAACTAAGGAGATCATGTCTCGAGGACCTCATGCTATAGATATGGAGTATCGAGAGACAACTTGACCAACAATATTCACTTGCATAGACAAATACCCACCTCACCACCATAGCTCTAGGTTCATCACAACTGTATCCACCACATCAACTGGCCTACGGAATACATTGGGTCTTGCTCCATGAAGTATAGGTTAGGTATTATGGTAAGTGTCATTTCAATATTTGAGGCATTTGAAGATTGTTGCATTTATTACTTCTTTTGATTATGTAACATTTTCTTGGACATTATGCTCTTTTCCATGTTTCACTTTGGTGGTTGACATTGTGCCCTAGTAAGTGGGTCACCCTTAGGGATAGGTGTTCTACTGGGAGGTCCTTTTGTCGAGTCGTCATGTCATTCCCGACCATTATTTTCGCTTTCCACGCTTCATCCCCTCATCTCCTCACCTTTTGGGATTTTAGGGTGTATTGACCCAAGAAGTGGTTGTCCCTCATTTCATGGTAAGAAGGGGTTGAAATCCCAGAGGTTTGTAGCTGAAAAAAGATAAAATCTAAACCATTATCCTTCTAGATGCTCACTGAGAGATCCCGAGGACAATGAAATGTCTTTAATAAGAAACTAATGGGACCCGTAAAAAATAAATATAACAAAATGCCAACCAGGGTGGAGCATGTGTGGGAACTATTTTTATTATCTAGGTAGAAGCCCCACACATGTTTTCAAGTTGGCGAAGTATGATGTGACCAGGGTTGAGTCAAGGTGGGAACAATTTTTCATGCTTAGGTATAAGTACCACCTTGGCTTCAACCTAGAAACATCATAAAAGAATAAAAGGAAACAAATGGTCTTGGAAAAAGGTTGCATTGAAAATGAAGGTGCAACAAACCCTCCACAAAGGAACTCATAAATGAGATGCTACAACCCCTTGTATTTAAAGAACCCCATGCCCAAAATTCTCCCCCCGTCCATGACACCTCATCCACATGAATTAGAAGGAGGTCCCCTCGGGAAACACTCTTAAACTTGAGGTACAATTCATCCAATAGGTCATTTTTTCAACCCTCCCATAACTTAACTTGGCAAATTGCATACGACCTTTGAGCATTGGTTTATTTTGATGAGGTGGTTTGGATGTACACGCTTAGACGGCTCTTTTGTTGATTTGATTTACTCATCATGATGCATTTGACTTGATATCCTTGGAGGGTGTATCCATTTGTCTTTACAAGACCCAGGTGGTGGATACTTTTGGAGGAACAAGCCTAGCTTGGGCTTCCATGGAGCTTGAAGCCCACAGGTTGGATACTAGGTCCCGCATGCTAGATGAAGAAGAATTTTCTTTGTAGGCCTATATGAAATCACGGAGGACCTAACCTATCCCCTACCATCCAAACGATTTTCCTAATAAGGCCAAAATGTCACCCTTGAGGGCTTGACGTCATAGTAGGGCTAGGGTTTGGTGGTGGTTGAGGACACTAGGCACGTTTTGAAGGAATGAAACCATGGATCATGGAGAAGAGTATTGGATTGAAGACACTTGGTCTTTGGAGGCATATCATACTCATATCCTACTCCAATGACTTGCAAAAGTTCCAAAACGTCCCCCTAGAAGGGTGACGTCTTACTTTAGGGTTTTACTTATGTGCAAAATAGGAATTAAAAATTATTATTTTCTGTAAAGGGGAAAAGTAAGGGTTGTTTTCCCCTTATTTTGTGGTTTACCCTAAGTTATGTGGAAAAACTATATTTAGAACATTTTCTATAAATAGAGATCATTTGTATCCCATTTTCATCATAGTTCTCCCATTGTGACAAGCCTTCCTAGCTGAAATTTGTGCCCTCTTTGGGAAATCTCTATATCTTCTACTTTTTTTTATGGTTTCTTCATGCTATTGGTGGGAGAAGTAGTGCGCTACCTCTCTTGGAGCTAGTTTCTTGCATTTGTGGTGGATTTATCTTAGTAAAAGTAGGTTTATCTTGTCATTACTTGGACTAGGTAAGGATTATATCTTGTTGTTGCTTCATTACTTGGTTACAAGTTTTATTTGCTAGACTTCTTGGGGAGTATAAGGATTTGCAACCCTTCCATATCTATCATTTTTGTCTTGAAATAATTTATTGCTTGAGGTTTTACGAGGAGAAGTAAAATGGTTTACACCCTCCTAGTACTTCCTAGTTAGCCTTGTTTTCCTTGGGAAGTAAAATGGATTACACCACCAAGGAGATAACATTGCTAGATATTTTATTTTTTTTGAATCCATAACCCAATAGCTAAAGGCACTAAATCTAATTGCATTGGTTAATGCGAAAACTCAAGATTTTGATATTGTCTAAATTGGAATCAATTATATGATTTATGTGCTTGGTTGAGACACCGACGCATCTCATTTTGCTAAGTGCTTCTTGATGATGTCATAAAATTTCATGTACATCCATTAGGGTTGTAGAAACCCTAATACAATTTTTTTAATAACTCACGAACCAATCGTCAAAAGTTGCTAAAAAATTTCCCCTACCCTCTACTAGTCTTAGCACAGTTTTGGGTGTATTGTTGGCAAGTTTTGGTGGTTTATATTTTTGATATAAAAACTTGTATGCTACAGCCATAAGGCTGCAACTATATCTCTGCAATACTAATTTCTTACAACCTTGTTTCATGTTAAATTCTTGCTCTTTCATACTTGAGTTAAACTAGTCATTGCTAGCTTGTCTCTTGCAATCTTAACTAGACTTTTAGCAACTTTATTTGCAGCTATTATTATCTTTTTTTCTGATACATATTATTGTTTATTGCTGAAATTAGGTACAACAAGATTAAATTTATTTTCCAACATATTATTCGTCTTGTATCTTTGTTTTCCTTGTGTCTCGGGCAGGTACAATCACTACTTGGAAAGTCTACTACGATGTGGCATATCTTCTACCAGATACGAGACTCTTTTCAAGACCTTATTACCTTCCATTGTTGACCTATAGGGGGAATAATCTTCATCTCTTCATATTCCATCTCATTTCCCCCCGGGGTAACCAAGATTCCCCCCTTGAGGTGATTACTTCATCTATAAAGTGACGATAATACCTATCTAAGGTGAAAATGGGTAGGTTTTCTCTTAGTTGTCACCATTTTATGGTTGGGTCAGGATTTTCCCAACCTACAACTTGTGCGATAACATGACACAATTAAATAAAATTTGTAGGATGATATGAATAATATGGTTGAATTATTTGGTACTTACAATTTTTACTTTTAATCTAAGGTAACCAACTTGGCAAAGTTTGTGATGAATGTGTTTCTATAGTATTTCCTTGGTTTCTTTTGACGTGTTTGGGAGCCTATGAAAAGTTTCAAATATGTTAGATATCGCAATTTGTTTTGTAAAACTAAAAAAAATTCAACATATTCAATTCAAAATATCATATACTTTGCAAGGTCAGGTAGTGTATTCCTTTATTGTATCAATGCAATCTCCTTTGCATCATCTTGTATGTTCTTCCATTCCCTCTTAGGCATCACCAGAGGATTATCATACTTGGGATTTTTCTTTTCTTCAGTTAAACCCTGTATTGATCTCTCACATATTTCAAATATAAAACGACCTTTGAGGTGATTTTGGACTTGTTGAATGTTTCACCAAATTGGTCGACCAAATGGTTAATAAGATTGTTTTTCAAATTTGGATTTTAGGCATTCCACCATGTGAGAATGATGGGGCCACAAATCTTTAAGGCCTTGTCATGAAAAGTCCTATAAAAAAAAAAAAAAAAATCTGGAAAACAATATGATCATTAGTTTCAAATAATCAAATACATATATGTTTCAATTAAATAATAGGAATTAATTAAGATATTCATAAATAATTAGGACATGTTGTATCTTCAACAAAACCATGTTATCGTCCATAAAAAAGGTGAGAGAGACTGTTCTCGTGCTTTCAACATGTGATGATCTAGGATAACAATGTTTAGAACCATGCTCATGGGATTCAACTTGTACACCAGCATGTGCATGGTTTAAAATGCATGGTGGGGGCGTCTCATGGGCCTAGGAGTTGCAGTCATCTGATCCATAGATGAAAATGAAAATAGCCTCGTGAGTATGTGGCTTTTGTTAGGATGCTATGCGGTTGGTGCATCACTACTACTAGTAGCTTCCCCATGTTGAAATTTTGGTATGCTCGTTTAACCATAGACAATGTCACACCATTGTCACCAAACCATAGGCATTCACATATGCCACCCCTAAGCACACTAACCTTTACTTAGAATGATTCTGGCAAGACTACTCCATAACCAACAAATAAACCCTAGTTTCTAATTGCAACAACAACTCAAGAAAAGTAGAGCACTCATTTTCCAAGGGTAGTGCATAAGAGAGAGTGTCTCCATATCCATAGAATAATTACCATACATAACTGCAGTAGCTGCATCTACACTACTCTCTCTCTCTCTCAAACTTATGCCATACCACCAAGAATATCACCAAAAAAATCCCCAAGAATATCAAAAACAAAATCACCAAGAGAGAGACTAAGACCAAGAGATGACCATGCACCCTTATTCCTCCTTCCATCTCCAACTGCAACTGCAGCTGCATCTCTCCACAAGACTTGTGCACTAATTGGGTGTACAAATGAGCTAAAACATCCTCTATTTATATTAATCTGTCCAGTGACTTTTCTGGTTGAGTTGACCTTACTTTCTGGTAATTATATTTTTTGTTTACCCTTTTCCTGAGGAGTCGAAAGATAATATTCTAATATCATTTTTCTTCTAGGCCGACTTGTCTTCTAGGGTTTCCACACATTTTTGTAATGGTTCACTTACTTCTGAAATATTCTATTCTAAGTCATAGGTTACACGTGGAGGTTAATACCTCCCGCAGCTACCAAAACATCAACACTCCCTCTTAGCTAGGGAGGTATTAACTAAGATGTTATTCATGTAGTGGTATCAACAACATCCATCCATCTCACATGGCATGTGAAAGACTCACATGGTATTGCAGACCAATCTACAGGTAGCATCACCATAGCCACACATTTTATCATACGATCAAACAAATCTGTAACAAGTAGAACCATCATAGCCACACATTATCCATCTAGTTAGAAAACACCTCCAACACTAATGGTTGGCCCTCCAACTAGTAACTTCTGATGCTACTGATCAAAAATCTAACTGGGAATCATTTTTGACACTATAGGTTGGCATCTAGTTCATACATAACTAGTAACTTGTAAGCTCACACAGAATCTGACTCAAAAATTTAACACTCCCTCTTAACGAGGAATGTATTCCTCTTGGAACAATCATCATCATTGCTTCTACGCTTTTCCACACCTCGTTCATTGCCCTGTTGTCAATCATGGATCTATATGTCATAGGAATTTATGCACTTTCACTAGAGTAGCGTACCATCCTTCGTTGGAGTAGCATACCAACCTGTGTTGGGGTAATATACCAGCCTGCATTGGAGTAGCATACCAACCTATGCTAGGGTAGCATACAATCCTGCGTTGGAGTACCAAATTGTGATGGGGTAGCATACTATCCTATCTTGGAGTACAAACCTATGTTGGGGTAGCATACCATCCTACATTGGAGTACCAACCTGCGTTGGGGTAGCATACCAGCCTGCATTGGAGTATCAACCTGCGTTGGGGTAGCATACCAGCCTGCATTGGAGTATCAACTTACCCTGGGGTAGCATACCATCCTATGTTAGATTACCAACATGCGCTAGGGTAGCATATGGTCCAGCCTATGTTGGGGTACCAACCTATGTTGGGGTAGCATACCAACTTGCGTTTGAGTACTAAACTTCACTGGGTAGCATACCAACTTGCATTGGAGTACTAGCCTGTGTTCGGGTAGCATACCAGCCTGTATTGGAGTACCAACCTACGATAGGGTAGCATACCATCCTACATTGGAGTATCAACTTTCACTGGGGTAGCATACCAACTTGTGTTGGAGTACCAACCTGCGCTGGGGTAGCACCCACTATTGGGGATCTCATCACTTATCTCTATCGGGGAACACATCACTTCTCACTACTGAAGAAAAAAATCATTTGGACCACTCCAAGATTGTCCCTGATAGAGGCTTGCTCAACATATCTATTACCTTTTCATCGATAGAAATATACTAGAGCAATTTTCTCATCATAGTGTTGTCCCTCTTGTTGGGAGAATCCTCTAGACACAAATCAGGCTTTGTACATCTCTAGGATATTTATCTGCAACATGATTGATCTTGTATATCAACTTGGAAGTCACCACTTACTTCCCTTCTAGTCTTGGAACCAAGGAAAATATATGTATCCCAGTCCTTCTGACTGGCTTCCTCCTCGATCATTGTAAAAAAATCAACTAAAGCAAGGTAATATTCCCATAATATCTCATATCTCCTTGGAGCCTCTCAAGCTTTGATCTAGCCTTCTCAACCCATGGCATCTATTTGTCAGTTCCAGAAGACATCTCTCTCTTCCAATTGAATCTGAAAGTATCTAAGTCTCCATTCTCCCTCTGAATCTTGACTCCCTTTGAGTGTGTATAATCTTCGAAGTCATCTTCTCCTCATGATATGGCTCATCAATGTTGCATACTGCAAATTTTCATGGGACCACATTGGTCTCTTCTTAGTTACTGCAATGATTCTAGGTATGCCCTTTTGGCTCTACCACCTCTTCCTGATGATCTGAAGAGTGATCAAATGCACTAGAGAGATTTGTTCGGTCATGTTTGGAGCCTTTTGATCCTTTCAATCAATCTCCATACAAGATACTATGTATCTCGCAAAAACACCATTCTTTGTCTTCTTCTTCTTTGGTACATGGATGTATATGGTCATGTATACAACTTATTATCTGGATAGCCTGCTCCATGTTTCAAACTAGAGACCATCTAATATGTTGTCTCTTGTAATCGTCACTATATCTTCCCTCGGAGTTATCACCTATGACCTTCCCGGAACAAGGACAAAAAAGGGAAAAACATTAGACAAGAATAATCCTCTCATAGTAATAAAAACAAGTACAAGAACAATAATCATAGTAGCTCCTTCTCAGAGTTATTGCTTGTGACCTGCTTGGAACAAGAACCAAAATAAAAATACAATAATAAGAAATATATCCTAGAGGAGATGTTAGTTCATCTTGCAAGCATTTATATCAATAGTACTCACATGTTGCCAAGTATTCATTGTATTTAGCAGTAATAGAACCTTTCAAGGATTGTTGTCACAACTAGTAATGTAGCAATTATCAAACTTGATATGTGCAAATTGGAAACTTATTAATTTAATCAAACCCAGAACCTGGCTTCTTATCTTCAAGAAAGAGTGTTGTTGATTTTCTGCTGAGTCTCCTTCACTCAAGATGACAAGTATTCTCTTCAACCTTTCCCATGTACTTAAGACAATATTCTTTCTAGACAGAAATATGAGTTAGCAAATATCATGCAAATAAACTCTAAAGTATCAACCTTAATCAATCTAATACTTTGAATAAAGTTAGTTTCTAACTTTAACTTTGAATAGAGGTTAGTATGATAATCATAACTTAAATAGATCAAAATACAACTAGTTGTTCATAAGGCCATAATAATTCCATAACAGCTAGAGGCATATGAAAACAATCAAACTTGGAGTGTGTTGTTCCTATGAATGTGTTGGATTTGAGATCCTTCTAGATCTATGATTGTTCATTGGACTAGAGATCCTTTCTCCTGCAATCACACTCAAAATAGTGATATCATTTAAACATATCTAAGTACATACCTCCAACAATAGTGATAGACAATGATAGACAATGGCACCGTCCAGAAGTAGCGACAAACAATGATGAACCCTCAACCTTCAAAGTACTCCAACTTGAAATATAAAGGTAATTGGAGATGCACTAGGTTAAGGTGCACTAGAACAACCAAATATTAGGCCCACCGTTTCATAGAAACTTTACTACAATGATTACTTCATCTGGTGCTAGCATTGCAACTGGTGTTGCAACCGATACTGCAACTGGCACTGCAACTGGTGCTGCAACTGTCATGAAGTAAATGGCACTGCAAACCTAGGTTTTTTATGAGGAAACCCTAATATCTCAACTTCTGAAATTTGCAGATCTAATCAGAGGAAGATATGCACCCTACTTAGGCAACCTTCTTAATGATTTTAGTAAGTTCTAAATGAGCTTGGAAATGGGGGAAACTCGGGATCTTCATTCCATTTTTTAGACTATTATGAAGGAAACCAACTCTCATACCATGTTGAAATTTTGGTATGCTCCTTTAACCATAGACAATGTCACATCATTGTCACCCAAACATAGGTATTCACATATGCCACCCCCGAGCACACTAACCTTTACTTAGAATGATTTCAGAAAGCCTACTCTAGAATCAACAGATAAACCCTAGTTTCTAACTACAACAACAACTCCAGACAAGTAGAGCACTCCTTCTCCAAGGGTAGCACACAAGAGAGAGAGTCTCCATATCCATAGAACAAGTATTATACACAACTACATCAACTGTAGTTGCACTACTCTCTCTCTCAAACTTGCTCCATAGTCACCAAGAATACCACCAAGAAAATTACCAAGAGAAATACCAAGACCAAGAGATGACCATGTGCCCTTATTCCTCCTTGCAGTGGCAGTTGCACCTGCAACTACATCTCTCCACAAGACTTGCACACTAACTGGGTGTACAAATGAGATAAAACATCCTCTATTTATATTAATCTGTCTAATGAATTTTTTGTCTAGGCCGACCTGACTTTCTAGTAATTATATTTTATGTTTATCTTTTTCTTGAGGAGTCGAATTGTATTTCTGGAAGACAATATTCTAATATTGTTTATTCTGCTAGGCCGACTTGTCTTCTAGGGTTTCCACACATCTGTTTAATGGTTCACTTTCTTCTGGAATATTATATTCTAAGTCATAGGTTACACGTGGAGGTTAATACCTCCCATAGCTACCAAAACATCAACACCCCATGAAAAAACTAAGGCGTCGAATCCAAAAATTTCTATAGAAATATTTTTTTTTTGTTTAATGCCTCATATAACTGTAGTAAACCAAAATTCATAAATTAATATATGTGATAAATAATCTTTTTTTTAAATGACGCTTACCCCATATCGTTCTATATCCTACATTAAAACTCTCATCCTTTCTTTGATCTCCTTTATAGGCTCATACCTAGCCAATGTAAAAATTTATTTATTTGTCTTTCTCAAGGCATTTATAATTGTTTTCATTGGGTTGTTGGAATCAAATTCATCACCTACCTTATCATGGCCAGGTGTGCTCATCTACATATATCAACAAAAAAAAAATTAATTCAATTATTGTAAATAAGAATTTATATGAAAATCAAAATGTAATAAGAGAAGCAAGACAAAAATTCATCTTAGAATAAAATTAAATAACCATGCCTAATGGAGTATGTTAGCACTAAGTAAATTTCCTAGGCTGAGGAAGCAACTCACAAAGGTAACCACATAACCACTTTAGAACTGAAACTGGACTTTCAGTTCAGAGAGAGATCTCTCTTGTCTCTTGTTCTCTAAAATATAGGTTTTCTTTTTAGGATAAGAGGATATATCTTTTATTAGATGAAGGAGTTTTTAAGGTTTTCTAGAAAGAAGGAAAGGAACATGTTGGGAAATGGAGTCAACTCTGAAAGCAAATGAAATTAGTGGCTGGTAGGTAGAAATCTCAAGGAAGCAAAAGGCTAGGTAGGTAATGATCTTTCAATTTTTTAATTTGTTGTTATAGAATGGAAGAAAGAGGAAAACACATAACAACATTCAAAGCACCATAAAAGATGAATTTGGATGAGTTAAGAAGGAAAAACAATGTTCAAATTGCTTGAATCTAAAGCATCGTTTTCAGATGAATTTCAGACCATTTGATATCCAATTTAAACATATAAGTATCAACATATGAAATACAAGGAAACGATAAGAATATACATGGAAAGGAACACAGAATTCAGGTCATTACCACTAGAATCTTTGGTATGAAAAAGTTATGGAAACATTTGTACAATGTTTAATACAAAATATCATATGTGCTTCTACCAACCTATTTAGAACTCTCTCTTCATTTAATATATATAAAAATATCATATTCTAGCCTAAGTAGGTCGAAATCCATCTTTTTCCAAAGATAGAGAGTTGTTACAATAGCTTAGGAAAGAATATTTGCCAAAAATTTGCTCATATACTACTATCTAGGGTTTGATTTTTTACCAACTAAAAATGTGTAAAATGAAGAGAAAATCATGGGATATGTTAAAAGAATATACAAGCTTCAATATCCTTATCAATTTTGGAGCAACCTTGCCGAGTTAGAGGTCCATCAAGTCGAATTTCAACACATTCTAGAACTCTGTTAGGATATCTGGCTTGGCAAAATTCTAGAAAATAGGCCTCAAAGATCATTTCATATCTTCCAAATAATAACACCTGTGTAAAAACTAAGAGATTTTTTGTTATTGGGTATGTACTTGACAAAAAACTCTTTTGGTTTTCAAAAATTCTTCTCCAGATTCTCAGGAATCTTCTCCCAAATATGATGACTAAAACATGAAAACATTAAATGCTTAAATCTGAAAAAATGAGTTGTAAATATTCATTCAAATCTCCCAAACTACGACACCAATGTAAAAACTAAGAGAGGTTTTTGTTATTGAGTTCATGCTTGAAAACAACGTCTCCATGTTTTTCCAAAATCTTCTCCATTTGGTCATAATATGATCTTGAATTTTATCACTAAAACTGTTATTTGTGTGGCGTGCTGCTATAACACGTTGTGTAACTGCAACCTACAACAATTGCGTAGAAATATTTACACAACAAGAAGGTTTTCTTCTACAAAATTCATTTAGGAGGTGGTTGCAACATTGATGGAGGCTGGAAATCATTGTCGGATCATTCACCAATCTTTTCCCAATGTCCATTATCCTTTTGTGTGCTTACAACACTTGTGTAGCGTGAGATCGCTACGCTTCTATACAATGCGGTTTTCCAGCAAAATCTCAAAACTGATTAGTGGTTCATCAAAAAGAAAAACTATGATAATATGAAACCTATATCTCAACCACCTTGCAAATAGGTCCAATTTCCCCCTATCTTCATCATCCACCTTCATCCCTTGCTTGAGAGACCTATTTTCCTTTCTCAATGATAAATTTTGCCTCTTCAAGTTTCCCACTTGGCTAAACAGTAATGCATTTATTCTTCTCTTGAGTGGCCATGCTATGGATGTAAGATGAATACTGAGACTGATAATACCAGGGATTTTCAAAGGATAAAAACTCTGATAAGGAAATTTACACAGTGGACAACATGGCTAGGGTTTGTTGAATTGTGTCAATAGACTCAATAATATGATGAACAAGTTTTATATTGTAGGTATATGGGTGCAAGACACTTTATAGAAACAAAACAAAATCTTTCAACCTTTGCGTAACAAAAATAGAGGATGTGTAGCATTCATTTGTTGTGTGAAGTTTCATAGTGAGGATGCAGAGTTTGCGTAGCGTAAGTACTTTTTGTAGGTTTAAGTACAAAACCACCTTGAAATATAGGGAAAATGAGACTATGACCTTTGATGACCCTCTAACTTTCATAATATGTCATGATGTTGCATGACACCCCCAAAATCCATTCCACCTAGACTTATGACTTAACTCTTTTTTAGATGCCATTTCATGTTTTAAAACAATAATGACCCAAAGACCTTGAAAAATCTCATGACACACAACTCTTTGAAAACACACACACTCAATGACTCAATTAGGACTTCATTGGTCTTCCAAGGCATGACTCTGCATCCTCTTGACAAACCTATAACTATACCTTGAAAATAATGATACTAACATTTGGCTCCAATGGGGATGTTGTCCTCCCTGTGAGGCAACAAAGAATAGTAGACTAGGTGCCTTATCCATTGGGCTACCCCCAAACTCACAACTGAAATCTGAAAATAGATGTTGCTATAAATTGCAACCAACTCATTCTGCAAACTTCAAAATAAATCTACAAGCTGAAAATTGTCTGTTGCAAAAAATGTTCAGAATGTTGAGCTTATTGAAACTGCAAACTAGAAATTGAAGTTATTTCACCCTACTGACTATAAACTGAATGTTGAAACTGAATTAAAAACTACTGAATTAATACTCAACCTTGAGCTTATTTGCAAAACCATTTCCTACCCTAATCTGCTAAAAATTTATGCATCAAGTGATGCAAAAATGCCAATGCAACCATTCAAGCAATTGGCTACTTGATCAAACTTTGCTCACACTTTCCTTGAGAGGACATAATTTTTTTGAGAATGGAAACTCAAAATCGAACCTGAATTGAATTTTTGTGTTGGTGAATGATACAAAACTCACTTTCTCTGATGACTACAACAAACTGGAAAAAGAGTCTTCAAAAACATGAAACATTACCTCGTCTTTAAAATCAGTGAAAAGATAAGGATATGATTTATGATTAAATGTTGGTCCATGTTCTATTTCACCAATCTCCAACTCATTTTCAAAGTGCAAGGGAGCCACCTGTTCATATTTCACATCTTCTATAACAAGACAAGGCTTTGTATACTCCTGCATATATTCAAATGAAATAGCGATCTTATGTGCTTGAGGAAAATCCACAAATTCCCCTTCTTGTACTTCAACAAGAGTGTTGAATTGGTCTTTAAAAAATTCAGAATTTGTCAATTCCAAAGGTGTAAAATCATGAATAATTTATGCACCATCTGAGAGATCTAAGAAAACCTACTCTTCGATGAGTGATTCAGGAGATAAGAGAACTACAAAAAAAATTGATTGACCATAATATACTTCCTCTTGGTCACCTAAGATATGATAAGATCGCTGAATTTATTCAACAAACTCAGGAGAAGGAATATGTCCTTCATCATTAAGATTCAGATCTACTTCATTTTTTGCCACAAGAGAAACTACAATCTGCTAGAAGTTCTCCTAATTTTCTTCATTCACAACGAGAGGAGAAACTACTACCTATTGAGAATTTTCTTGAGTGTCATGGCAGCTAACTTCTACATTTTTTCCCTGATGATGGAAATGATTCTCATGCAAAGATTCTATAATCTCATCATACATAAATACATCATCATCATCATCATAAACATCTTCCAGGTATTGATTGAAATTCTCAAAATGTTCACAACAATTTTGAACCAACAACAATGATGGATATGTTTTTCTATAATTTTCAAAGAATATTGTATGAAAATCCTTTAAAGAATATAAACTAGCAAATGGTAAATTTTCATACCATAATATTTCCTTTCCTTCCAAGGTAGTCATGAACATTTTCATAAGGCAATCTTCATGAATTTTAACCTTTAGCTTATGCACATGCATATGAAATTTAACCAAGTGAAGAGCAACATTGTCTCCTTTTCCATCTATGAATCTAGGGAGATATGTGAGAGCGATTCATATGGCAGGAATGTGAGAGTGATTCATTGGAGCATACCTTGCAAATATATGATCCATATTGAAATTGTGGAGTCACCAATAAAATCTTTAGGCTATTGAGTCTTTGGATAGTGGAGTCGCCTTGAAAATTATGAATTCTAGATTCTTGAAAATGGAGTTGCTAGGTGAATGATGTACAACCTTTTTGTGTCTGACTATAGTTCACCATCAGTAATCAAATATAAAATTTGTCATTTATCCCAAGGAATATTTCACCTTCTCTCCCCAGCAGTGGTGCCAAAATGTTAGCACTAAGTAAATTTCCTAGGCTAAGGCAGCAACTCACAAAGGTAACCACAGAACCACTTTAGAACTGAAACTAGCCTTTAAGTTCAGAGAGGGATATCTCTTGTCACTTGGTCTATAAAAGATAGTTTTTATTTTTAGGATAATAAGCTAGATCATTGATTATATGAAGGAGTTTTTAAGGTTTGTTGGAAAGAAGGAAAGGAACCTATTGGTCAATGGAGCCAACTCTGAAAGAAAGTGAAATTAGTGGTTGGTAGGTAGAACTCTCAAGCAAGAAAAGGCTAAGTAGGTAATGATATTTCAATTTTTAATTTTCTTTTATAGAATGGAAGAAAGAGAAAAACACATAACAACATTCATAACACCATAAAAAATGAATTATGATGAGTTAAGAAGGAAAAATAGTGTTCAAAATTCTTGAATCTAAGGCATCATTTTCAGATGAATTTTAGACCATTTGATATCCAATTTAAACATATAAGTATCATCATATGAAATATAAGGAAAAAATAATAACATACATGGAAAGGAACACATACTTGAGGTCATTACCACTAGAATATTTGGTATGAAAAAGTTCTGGACTTCTGCACTAGTCTTTCATTCAAATTCAGAAAAATTGTACAATGTTCAATACAAAATATCCTTTGTGTGTATGCCAACCTCTTTCGACCTATATCCTCATTCAATACATAGAAAAATATCATATTCTAGCCTAAGGAGGTCGAAATCCATCTTTTTCCAAAGATATAGTGTTGTTACAATATCTTAGGAAATAATATTTGCCAAAAATCTGCTCATATCCTACTATCTAGGGTTTCATTTTTTACCAACTAAAAATGTGCTAACTAAAGAGAAAATCATGGGATATGATAGGATAATATCCAAGCTTCAGTATCCATATCAATTTTGGATGAACTTTGATGAGTTGGAGGTCCATCAAGTCGAATTCAAAATATTCTAGAACTCTGTCAGCAAATATGGCTTGGAGAAATTACGGAAAATAGGCCTCAAATATCATTTCATATATTCCATATAATAACACATATGTAAACATTGAGAAAGTTTTTTTTTTATTGGGTCTGTTCTTGAAAACAACCTCTTTTTGTTTTCAAAAATTCTTCTCCATCTTCTCGGAATCTTCTCCCAAAGATGATGACTAAAACAGGAAAATGTTAAATGCTTAAATCTGGAAAAATAGGATGTAAAGATTCATTCAAATCTAAAAAAATGTGACACCTGTGTAAAAATGAAGAGATTTTTTTGTTATTGAGTTCATTATTGACAAAAACCTCTATGGGTTTTTCCAAAATCCTCTCCAGTTGGTCAGAAAATTATCTTGAAGTTTATCACTAAAATTGTTATTTGTGGAACGAGTTGTTGTAACACGCTATGTAACTACAACCTACAACAGTTGTGTAGCGATATTTACACAATGTGAAGGTTTTATTCAGAAAAATTCATTTAGGAGGTGGTTTCAACACTGATGGAGGTTGAAAATATGTGCTTACAACACTTGCGTAGCGTGAGATCGCTACGCAAGTTCTGTACAATGCAGTTTTACAGCAAAAACTCAAAATTGATTCTTGGTTCGTCAAAAAGTCAAACTGTGAGAATATGAAACCTATATCTCATACACCTCTACAAGTAGGTAAAATTTCCCCCTAGCTTCATTATCAACTTTCAACCCTTGCTTGAGAGACCTACTTTTGTTTCTCAATGATAAATTTTTCCTCTTCAAGTTTCCTACTTGGCTAAACAGTAGTGCATTTATTCTTCTCTTGAGTGGCCATGCTATGGATGTAAGATGAATACTAAGACTAATAAGAGCAGGGAATTTCAAAGGATAAAAACTATGATAAGGCATTTTACACAGTGGACAACGGGGTTAGGGTCTATTGAATTGTGTCAATGGACTCAATAATATGATGAACAAGTTTTAAATTGCAGGTACATGGGCGCATGACACTTGCTAGACATGAACCAAAATATTTCAACCTTTGCGCAATGAAAAAAGAGGATGTGTAGCGTGCATTTGTTGTGTGAAGTTGCATAGCAAGGATGCATGGTTTGCGTAGCATGAGTAAATTTTGTAGTTTTAAGTACAAAACCACTTTGAAAGCTAGGAAAAATGATATTATGACCTTTGATGACCCTCTAACTTTCATAATATGTCATTATGTTGCATGACATCCCCAAAAACCATTCCACCTAGACTTATGACTTGACTCTTTTTGACATGCCATTTCATGGTTTAAAGCAACAATGACCCAAAGACCTTGAAAAATTTCACGAGACAAAACTCTTTGAAAACACACAAACTCAATGACTCAATTAGCAATGCATTGGTCTTCCCAAGACCAAGGCATGAATCTACAACCTCTTGAAAAAACAATAACTCTACCTTGAAAATAATGATACTAACAGAGTAAAGAACAAAGTATTTAGTGATACATTTTCCCCCACAATTCTAATGAGAAAAGGTGAGACATTTACATCCATATATATAAGAAGCATTCAATAGTTTACCTATTGTGAGCTGGTTGGTGCCTTCCCACGATCATCCTACCACAATATAAGAAGCATGACATTTTAGAATGTTGTAAAATAATATAAGAAACATGAACTATTACCATGTATGATAAAGAGATAACAAATAAGAAAGCATTAATTAGAGGATGGGTATATTGGTATAACATAATTACCCCCATAATAGCAATGAATTTATCAATTTTATCCAAATCGCAATCTTCCAACAATGTTAAAATCCCTAATAAAACACCTAGGTATCTTGTTATCTAGTGATTTATTTGTTGTAAATAAAATTAGCAGTTCACAAAACAACATACACTTGTTGGAATATTCAACTCAAATAAAGATAGTGGAACCAATAATGGAAACCAAAATCTCAAACACAATACACAAAGATATTATTCCCATCAACTAATTTTATCATTCAAATAACTTCAAATCTTACAAGGGCTCCTCATCTTGGGAAAATGACCCACGAAGAAATACATAAAACTATAGACAATACCTGCAAACCCTAGCAACTCATGATTTGTTGTACGACCTTGGTTTTTCACGTTTCCTGAGATGTATGCTCATTTCCTTATGAAAACCCATGTATACATGTTTGTCTCCACTGAAACCTACATACACACACTCAAATACTGTACGAAAATTCCATACAAAAAGACCCTATTTCTATGGATCCAATCTACTGAAACCCACTTGTTATTGCCTATGTTATCTCTTCTTCTTTACATAATATCTATATGGATTCCCTTCTCCATCTATACAATATCTCCTTGAATCATAGTCCTTCCTAATCCAATCCTCCCGAGAAAACGTCATTTGCTCTATGTGTCAAACAATCACACAATGTGTCCCACAAGTGTCTTCTTCCACCCTAGCCTTTATTTTAGAATATTGAGTTATGAACTGACCCTAATCTCCAAAGTGATTGATGCTTGATATTACTTATCACCACACTTGAGATCAATGGCTATTGTTTAATTCACTAATGTTAATTAAAGCATTTATTTAAATAAAAATCAACTCACTAATAAAAGAACTTTACTTTAATAATTCTTTTAATTAAAGTAAAGTCTTAAGGTAGAAGGCTTTGTATGACTTCCACACATCTAGACACTTAGACTTGTGTGGAAGTATCTTTCCGATGCTATGCACATCAACACTCCCTCTTAGCGAGGGAGGTATTGTGAACCACTCCAAGTTTGTCCTTGAAGAACACAAACTTCCCTTTAATCAAGGGTTTGGTTAAAATATCTGCAACATGCTCATCTGTGGAAACATACTTAAGCTTCAGTGCTCCCTTTTGGATCCTATATTGAATGAATTGATATATGATATATATATGCTTGGACCTACCTTGGAATACTGGATTCTCTGAGAGTTTTATACAACTCTGATTATCATAGTATATCACTGTAGGATTCAACTCCTGATCAAATAAACTTGTAAGCAATTTTTGAAGCCAAATGGCTTCACGGATAGCCATGCTCAATTCAATGTATTCTTCCTCTACTGAACTAAGTACTATAGAAGTATGATTCTTTCTTAACCATGTAATCATTGTTGATCCCATGCTGAAGCAGCACCCTAAGGTACTCTTTCTGTCTATTTCACTCCTTGCCCAATCTAAGTCTAAATACCCCTATATGCTCACTTCATCACCCTCAAGATACCTCAATCCATACTCCATTGTATATCTCAAGTACTTGATAACATGATTCGCTGCTATCCAATGCACCTACCTTGGTTCCACCATGAATTGAATCAAGGTGTTCACAACAAAACATATATTTGGCTTGAAGTTGACCAAATACATCAAGGACCCTATTAGCAGCCTGTATATCCTGAGATCCAACAACTTTAAATCTGAAGTGAAAACCTTCTAAACATTGGTAACCATAGTTGTAGCCATTGATCTACAGTCCTCCATCCTAAATATCCTCAATATATCTACTGCATATTTTCCTTGACCAAGGAACATCTCTCTCGATACTTTCCATACCTCTAACCCCAAGCAATAATGCATCAAACCAATATTGTTGATCTCTAAATCGATAGTCAATTCTTCTTTGCACCCTGCAATAAGCTCCTTTGCACCCGCGAGAAACAAATGATCTCTGTACAGAACCAAGATGAGTGGATCAGACCCAACAAGTACGAAGTACAAGTTAGGATCCTCCTCACTCTTAGTAAATCCCATACTCTACAAGTATCTGTCAATCCTAGAATACCATGCACTGAGTGCTTGTTTGAGTCCATGCAATGCTTTCTTAAGCCTGCATACATGAGACTCCCTCCCATGTACCTAAAATCCCCGAGGTTTCTCTATATACACTTCCTCCTCAATGATCATGTTGAGGAAATTTGTCTTCACATCCATCTAATGAATCCTCCACCTCATTACTAAAGCAATAGAAATAACAACTCAAATATAATCATACATGATGATTGGAGAAAATGTCAACTTGTAGTCCACTCCATCTTTCTAGGAGAACCCTCTCACCACAAACCTCGACTTGAAATACTTGATGCTACCATCTGCAGCATGCTTGATCTTATATATCCACCTGGAACTCACAACAAAATTCCCCTATGGTCTCAACACTATGTCCCAAAAATCATTCCTCATAATAAAGGTGTACTCCTCTACCATGGCACCCCACAAAACCTACCGATATGTTGCTTCCTCAAAACTGGAATCCTCAACGTCAATTATGTTACTCATAAGTTCCATATAGTTTGGAAACTTCCTTGGAGGCTTGCACTCTCTAATTGAACTCCTATGAGCCTCACCAACATCTTTCAATGTCTGTAATGGCCACCTAGGTCTCTTGAAAGAACTATAAGGGGGTAACTCCTCCTCCCCACCTGAAGTTTGACTCCTTGAAATGGAAGTTGTTGATCATTGCTCATCCTTCAGAGCCTACTGCTCCTCTCCCTCTGTCACTACTGATGAATCCTAATATCTCTTAGATTCCAAGTTCTCCTCGAACTTAACATCTCTTCTCACAGTTTTATTCCTCCATGCTAGTATGAAGATCATGTAATCCTTTAAGGTCTCGATGTACCCCACAAATATATCGTTCTGTCTAGAAGGATCCAACTTTTTTCTCTTCTCCACAAGAACATGGATGTAGATTAGAAAACCAAATATCCTCAAATGTCTTATCTCTAGATTCACCCCTGAGAATTCCTCCTCTAGATTCTTGTCCCCCAATATCCTATGAGGACTCCTTTTCTGAACATATATCATTGTGTTACATGCCTCTTTCCAAAGAAACATAGGCAACTCTTGTTCATGTATCATATCCGTGGAAGAATTGATGATGAACCGAGTCTTTCTCTCCACAACCCTTTTTGTTGAGGGTTGTATGATATTTTCAACTCCGTCTTGATCCTTGTCTCCTTGAATAAATCCTTGAAGTCATTGGAGGTCTACTCTTCCCCATTATCAAACCTCAATACCTTGATCTTCTTCCATGACTAGTTCTCCACCTAAGCCTTGTACTCCTAAAACTGACTGAAAACCTCATCCTTGGTATTTATAAAGAATATTGAGGTTTTACTGGAGAAATTATCAATGAAATTTGCATAGTACGACGATCGCTTCATTGATTCTATTGACATTAACCCACTCACATATGAATTTATAAGATCCAAGATCCCCTTGTACCTACTCTTGTTTCTTAGAAAAGTATCCTTGGCATTATTTCCAGGTGAACACCCTCTACACACTCCCTACTACTCAATACTGAACTCTGGAAGAACTATAACAATCTCCCTCGGAACTGACAATGCTTTGTAGTGTAAGTGTCCCAATCTCATGTGCCATAGCTCACATAGGTTGTAATTTTCATGTTCTAAAGCTTGAACATGATTATACTACAACCTGTATAAAGCTCCATCTCTAATCCAGATGACCATTGTTGTGTCCAGGATAGGTTTATTTAGATGTATGATTACTTTCCCTCTCTGAAAAGCAATGGAAAAACCCTTTTCCTCCATAGTTGAGACTAAGAGAAAATTATTCTTCAGTCCTAGTTCACCATCAGCACTCAAATATAAAATTTGTCATTTATCCCAGGGAATATTTCACCTTCTCTCCCCAGCAGCGATGCCAAAATGTTAGCACTAAGTAAATTTCCTAGGCTAAGGAAGAAAATCACAAAGGTAACCACAGAACCACTTTAGAACTGAAACTAGCCTTTAAGTTCAGAGAGGGATATCTCTTGTCACTTGGTCTATAAAAGATAGTTTTTATTTTTAGGATAAGAAGCTAGATCATTGATTATACGAAGAAGTATTTAAGGTTTGTTGGAAAGAAGGAAAGGAACCTATTGGTCAATGGAGCCAACTCTGAAAGAATGTGAAATTAGTGGCTGGTAGGTAGAACTCTCAAGGAAGAAAAGGCTAAGTAGGTAATGATGTTTCAATTTTTAATTTTCTTTTATAGAATGGAAGAAAGAGAAAAACACATAACAACATTCATAACACCATAAAAAATGAATTATGATGAGTTAAGAAGGAAAAATAGTGTTCAAAATTCTTGAATCTAAGGCATCATTTTCAGATGAATTTCAGACCATTTGATATCCAATTTAAACATATAAGTATCATCATATGAAATATAAGGAAACAATAATAACATACATGGAAAGGAACGCATACTTGAGGTCATTACCACTAGAATCTTTGGTATAAAAAAGTTATGGACTTCTGCACTAGTCTTTCATTCAAATTCAGAAAATTTGTACAATGTTCAATACAAAATATCCTTTGTGTGTATGCCAACCTCTTTGGACCTATATCCTCATTCAATACATATAAAAATATCATATTCTATCCTAAGGAGGTCGAAATCTGTCTTTTTCCAAAGATATAGTGTTGTTACAATATCTTAGGAAATAATATTTGCCAAAAATATGCTCATATCCTACTATCTAGGGTTTCATTTTTTACCAACTAAAAATGTGCTAACTAAAGAGAAAATCATGGGATCTGATAGGATAATATCCAAGCTTCAGTATCCATATCAATTTTGGATGAACCTTGATGAGTTGGAGGTCCATCAAGTCGAATTCAAAATATTCTAGAACTCTGTCAGCAAATATGGCTTGGAGAAATTACGGAAAATAGGCCTCAAATATCATTTCATATATTCCATATAGTAACACTTGTGTAAACATTGAGAGAGTTTTTTTGTTATTGGGTCTGTTCTTGAAAACAACCTCTTTTTGTTTTCAAAAATTCTTCTCCATCTTCTCGGAATCTTCTCCCAAAGATGATGACTAAAACAGGAAAATGATAAATGCTTAAATCTGGAAAAATAGGATGTAAAGATTCATTCAAATCTAAAAAAATGTGACACCTGTGTAAAAATGAAGAGATTTTTTTGTTATTGAGTTCATTATTGACAAAAACCTCTATGGGTTTTTCCAAAATCCTCTCCAGCTGGTCAGAAAATTATCTTGAAGTTTGTCACTAAAATTGGTATTTGTGGAATGTGTTGTTGTAACACGCTATGTAACTACAACCTACAATAGTTGTGTAGCGAGATTTACACAACGTGAAGGTTTTCTTCAGAAAAATTCATTTAGGAGGTGGTTGCAACACTGATGGACATTGAAAATATGTGCTTACAACACTTGCGTAGCGTGAGATCTCTACGCAAGTTCTGTACAATGCAGTTTTACAGCAAAAACTCAAAACTGATTCTTGGTTCGTCAAAAAGTCAAACTGTGAGAATATGAAACCTATATCTCATCCACCTCTGCAAGTAGGTACAATTTCCCCCTAGCTTCATCATCAACTTTCAACCCTTTCTTGAGAGACCTATTTTCATTTCTCAATGATAAATTTTTCCTCTTCAAGTTTCCTACTTGGCTAAACAGTAGTGCATTTATTCTTCTCTTGAGTGGCCATGCTATGGATGTAAGATGAATACTAAGACTGATAAGAGCAGGGAGTTTCAAAGGATAAAAACTATGATAAGGCATTTTACACAGTGGACAACAGGGTTAGGGTCTATTGACTTGTGTCAATGGACTCAATAATATGATGAACAAGTTTTAAATTGTAGGTACATGGGTGCATGACACTTGCTAGACATGAACCAAAATATTTCAACCTTTGCGCAATGAAAACAGAGGATGTGTAGCGTCCATTTGTTGTGTGAAGTTGCATAGCAAGGATGCATGGTTTACGTAGCCTGAGTACATTTTGTAGTTTTAACTACAAAACCACTTTGAAAGCTAGAAAAAATGATATTATGACCTTTGATGACCCTCTAACTTTCATAATATGTCATTATGTTGCATGACATCCCCAAAAACTATTCCACCTAGACTTATGACTTGACTCTTTTTGACATGCCATTTCATGGTTTAAAGCAATAATGACCCAAAGACCTTGAAAAATTTCACGAGACAAAACTCTTTGAAAACACACAAACTCAATGACTCAATTAGGAATGCATTGGTCTTCCCAAGACCAAGGCATGAATCTGCAACCTCTTGAAAAAACAATAACTCTACCTTGAAAAGAATGATACTAAAAGAGTAAAGAACAAAGTATTTAGTGATACATTTTCCCCCACAATTCTAATGAGAAAAGGTGAGACATTTACATCCATATATATAAGAAGCATTCAATGGTTTACCTATTGTGGGCTGGTTGGTGCCTTCCCACAATCATCCTACCACAATATAAGAAGCATGACATTTTAGAATGTTGTAAAATAATATAAGAAACATGAACTATTACCATGTATGATAAAGAGATAACAAAGAAGAAAGCATTAATTAGAGGATGGTTATATTGGTATAACATAATTACCCCCATAATAGCAATGAATTTATCAATTTTATCCAAATCTTAATCTTCCAACAATGTTAAAATCCCTAATACAACACCTAGGTATCTTGTTATCTAGTGATTTATTTGTTGTAAATAAAATTAGCAGTTCACAAAAAAACATACACTTGTTGGAATATTCAACTCAAATAAAGATAGTGGAACCAATACTGGAAACCAAAATCTCAAACACAATACACAAAGATATTATTCCCATCAACTAGGTTTATCATTCAAATAACTTCAAATCTTACAAGGGCTCCTGATCTTGGAAAATGACCCACGAAGAAATACATAAAACTATAGACAATACCTGCAAACCCTAGCAACTCATGATTTGTTGTACGACCTTGGTTTTTCACGTTTCCTGAGATGTATGCGCATTTCCTTATGAAAACCCATGTATACATGTTTGTCTCCACTGAAACCTACATACACACACTCAAATACCGTACGAAAATTCCATACAAAAAGACCCTATTGCTATGGATCCAATCTACTGAAACCCACTTGTTATTGCCTATGTTATCTATTCTTCTTTACATAATCTCTATATGGATTCCCTTCTCCACCTATCCAATATCTCCTTGAATCATAGTCCTTCCTAATCCAATCCTCCCGAGAAAATGCCATTTGTTCTATGTGTCAAACAATCACACAATGTGTCCCACAAGTGTCTTCTTCCACCCTAGCCTTTATTTTAGAATATTGAGTTATGAACTGACCCTAATCTCCAAAGTGATTGATGCTTGATATTACTTATCACCACACTTGAGATCAATGGCTATTGTTTAATTCACTAATGTTAATTAAAGCATTTATTTAAATAAAAATCAACTCACTAATAAAAGAACTTTACTTTAATAATTCTTTTAATTAAAGTAAAGTCTTAAGGTAGAAGGCTTTGTATGACTTCCACACATCTAGACACTTAGACTTGTGCGGAAGTATCTTTCCGATTCTATGCACATCAACACTCCCTCTTAGCGAGGGAGGTATTGTGCACAACTCCAAGTTTGTCCTTGAAGAACACAAACTTCCCTTTAATCAAGGGTTTGGTTAAAATATATGCAACGTGCTCATGTGTGGAAACATACTTAAGCTTCAGTGCTCCCTTTTGGATCCTATATTGAATGAATTGATATAAGATATATATATGCTTGGACCTACCTTGGAATACTGGATTCTCTGAGAGTTTTATACAACTCTGATTATCATATTATATCACTGTAGGATTCAACTCCTGATCAAATAAACTTGTAAGCAATTTTTGAAGCCAAATGGCTTCACGGATAGCCATACTCAATTCAATGTATTCTTCCTCTACTGAACTAAGTACTATAGAAGTATGATTCTTTCTTAACCATGTAATCATTGTTGATCCCATGCTGAAGCAGCACCCTAAGGTACTCTTTCTGTCTATTTCACTACCTACCCAATCTAAGTCTAAATACCCCTGTAGGCTCACTTCATCACCCTCAAGATACCTCAATCCATACTCCATTGTATATCTCAAGTACTTTTCAACATGCTTCACTGCTATCCAATGCACCTACCTTGGTTCCACCATGAATTTAGTCAAGGTGTTCACAACAAAACATATATTTGGCTTGAAGTTGACCAAATCCATCAAGGACCCTATTAGCAGCCTATATATCCTAAGATCCAACAACTTTAAATATGAAGTGAAAACCTTCTTCACATTGGTAACCATAGTTGTAGCCATTGATCTACAGTCCTCCATCCTAAATCTCCTCAAGATATCTACTGCATATTTTCCTTGACCAAGGAACATATCTCTCGATACTTTACATACCTCTAACCCCAAGCAATAATGCATCAAACCAATATTGTTGATCTCTAAATCGATAGTCAATTATTCTTTGCACTCTGCAATAAGCTCCTTTGCACCCACGAGAAACAAATCATCTATGTACAGAACCAAGATGAGTGGATCAGACCCAACAAGTACGAAGTACAAGTTAGGATCCTCCTCACTCTTAGTAAATCCCATACTTTACAAGTATCTGTCAATCCTAGAATACCATGCACTGAGTGCTTGTTTGAGTCCATGAAATGCTTTCTTAAGCCTTGAGACATGAGACTCCCTCCCATGTACCTAAAATCCCCGAGGTTTCTCTATATACACTTCCTCCTCAATGATCATGTTGAGGAAAGTTGTCTTCACATCCATCTGATGAATCCTCCACCTCATTACTAAAGCAATAGAAATAACAACTCAAATATAAGCATACATGATGATTGGAGAAAATGTCTCCTTGTAGTCCACTCCCTCTTCCCCATTATTGAAGTCATTGGAGGTCTACTCTTCCCCATTATCAAACCTTAATACCTTGATCTTCTTCCATGACTAGTTCTCCACCTAAGCCTTGTACTCCTAAAACTGACTGGAGACCTCATCCTTGGTATTTATAAAGAATATTGAGGTTTTACTGGAGAAATCATCAATGAAATTTGCATAGTATGACGATCCCTTCATTGATTCTATTGACATTAACCCACTCACATCTGAATGTATAAGATCCAAGATCCCCTTGTACCTACTCTTGTTGCTTATAAGAGTATCCTTGGCATTATTTCCAGGTGAACACCCTCTACATACTCCCTACTACTCAATACTGAACTCTGGAAGAACTATAACAATCTCCCTCGGAACTGACAATGCTTTGTAGTGTAAGTGTCCCAATCTCATGTGCCATAGCTCACATAGGTTGTCATTTTCATGTGCTAAAGCTTGAACATGATTATCCTACAACCTGTATAAATCTCCATCTCTAATCCAAATGACCATTGTTGTGTCCAGGATAGATTTATTTAGATGTATGATTACTTTCCCTCTCTGAAAAGCAACGGAAAAACCCTCTTCCTCCATAGTTGAGACTAAGAGAAAATTCTTCTTCAGTCCTAGTTCACCATCAGCACTCAAATATAAAATTTGTCATTTATCCCAGGGAATATTTCACCTTCTCTCCCCAGCAGCGGTGCCAAAATGTTAGCACTAAGTAAATTTCCTAGGCTAAGGAAGCAACTCACAAAGGTAACCACAGAACCACTTTAGAACTGAAACTAGCCTTTAAGTTCAGAGAGGGATATCTCTTGTCACTTGGTCTATAAAAGATAGTTTTTATTTTTAGGATAAGAAGCTAGATCATTGATTATACGAAGGAATTTTTAAGGTTTGTTGGAAAGAAGGAAAGGAACCTATTGGTCAATGGAGCCAACTCTGAAAGAAAGTGAAATTAGTGGTTGGTAGGTAGAACTCTCAAGGAAGAAAAGGCTAAGTAGGTAATGATATTTCAATTTTTAATTTTCTTTTATAGAATGGAAGAAAGATAAAAACACATAACAACATTCATAACATCATAAAAAATGAATTCTGATGAGTTAAGAAGGAAAAATAGTGTTCAAAATTCTTGAATCTAAGGCATCATTTTCAGATGAATTTCAGACCATTTGATATCCAATTTAAACATATAAGTATCATCATATGAAATATAAGGAAACAATAATAACATACATGGAAAGGAACACATACTTGAGGTCATTACCACTAGAATCTTTGGTATGAAAAAGTTATGGACTTCTGCACTAGTCTTTCATTTAAATTCAAAAAATTTGTACAATGTTCAATACAAAATATCCTTTGTGTGTATGCCAACCTCTTTGGACCTATATCCTCATTCAATACATAGAAAAGTATCATATTCTAGCCTAAGGAGGTCGAAATACGTCTTTTTCCAAAGATATAGTGTTGTTACAATATCTTAGGAAATAATATTTGCCAAAAATCTGCTCATATCCTACTATCTAGGGTTTCATTTTTTACCAACTAAAAATGTGCTAACTAAAGAGAAAATCATGGGATCTGATAGGATAATATCCAAGATTCAGTATCCATATCAATTTTGGATGAACCTTGATGAGTTGGAGGTCCATCAATTCGAATTCAAAAGATTCTAGAACTCTGTCAGCAAATATGGCTTGGAGAAATTACGGAAAATAGGCCTCAAATATCATTTCATATATTCCATATAATAACACCTATGTAAAAATTGAGAGAGTTTTTTTGTTATTGGGTCTGTTCTTGAAAACAACCTCTTTTTTTTTTCAAAAATTCTTCTCCATCTTCTCGGAATCTTCTCCCAAAGATGATGACTAAAACAGGAAAATGATAAATGCTTAAATCTGGAAAAATAGGATGTAAAGATTCATTCAAATCTAAAAAAATGTGACACCTATGTAAAAATGAAGAGATTTTTTTGTTATTGAGTTCATTATTGACAAAAACCTCTATGGGTTTTTCCAAAATCCTCTCCAGTTAGTCAGAAAATTATCTTGAAGTTTATCACTAAAATTGTTATTTGTGGAACGTGTTGTTGTAACACGCTATGTAACTACAACCTACAATAGTTGTGTAGCGATATTTACACAACGTGAAGGTTTTCTTCAGAAAAATTCATTTAGGAGGTGGTTACAACACTGATGGAGGTTGAAAATATGTGCTTACAACACTTGCGTAGCGTGAGATTGCTACGCAAGTTCTGTACAATGCACTTTTATAGCAAAAACTCAAAACTGATTCTTGGTTCGTCAAAAAGTTAAACTATGAGAATATGAAACCTATATCTCATCCACCTCTGCAAGTAGGTACAATTTCCCCCTAGCTTCATCATCAAATTTCAAACCTTTCTTGAGAGACCTATTTTCGTTTCTCAATGATAAATTTTTCCTCTTCAAGTTTCCTACTTGGCTAAACAGTAGTGCATTTATTCTTCTCTTGAGTGGCCATGCTATGGATGTAATATGAATACTAAGACTGATAAGAGCAGGGAGTTTCAAAGGATAAAAACTATGATAAGGCATTTTACACAGTGGACAACAGGGTTAGGGTCTAATTTATTGTGTCAATGGACTCAATAATATGATGAACAAGTTTTAAATTGCAGGTACATGGGCACATGACACTTTCTAGACATGAACCAAAATATTTCAACCTTTGCGCAATGAAAACAGAGGATGTGTAGCGTGCATTTGTTGTGTGAAGTTGCATAGAAAGGATGCATGGTTTGTGTAGCGTGAGTACATTTTGTAGTTTTAAGTACAAAACCACTTTGAAAGCTAGGAAAAATGATATTATGACCTTTTATGACCCTCTAACTTTCATAATATGTCGTTATGTTGCATGACATCCCCAAAAACCATTCCACCTAGACTTATGACTTGACTCTTTTTGACATGCCATTTCATGGTTTAAAGCAATAATGACCCAAAGACCTTGAAAAATTTCACGAGACAAAACTCTTTCAAAACACACAAACTCAATGACTCAATTAGGAATGCATTGGTCTTCCCAAGACCAAGGCATGAATCTACAACCTCTTGAAAAACCAATAACTCTACCTTGAAAATAATGATACTAACAGAGTAAAGAACAAAGTATTTAGTGATACATTTTCCCCCACAATTCTAATGAGAAAAGGTGAGACATTTACCTCCATATATATAAGAAGCATTCAATGGTTTACCTACTGTGGGCTGGTTGGTGCCTTCCCACGATCATCCTACCACAATATAAGAAGCATGACATTTTAGAATGTTGTAAAATAATATAAGAAACATGAACTATTACCATGTATGATAAAGAGATAACAAAGAAGAAAGCATTAATTAGAGGATGGGTATATTGGTATAACATAATTACCCCCATAATAGCAATGAATTTATCAATTTTATCCAAATCGTAATCTTCCAACAATGTTAAAATCCCTAATACAACACCTAGGTATCTTGTTATCTAGTGATTTATTTGTTGTAAATAAAATTAGCAGTTCACAAAACAACATACACTTGTTGGAATATTCAACTCAAATAAAGATAGTGGAACCAATACTGGAAACCAAAATCTCAAACACAATACACAAAGATATTATTCCCATCAACTAAGTTTATCATTCAAATAACTTCAAATCTTACAAGGGCTCCTCATCTTGGGAAAATGACCCACGAAGAAATACATAAAACTATAGACAATACCCGCAATCCCTAGCAACTCATGATTTGTTGTACGACCTTGGTTTTTCACGTTTCCTGAGATGTATGCGCATTTCCTTATGAAAACCCATGTATACATGTTTGTCTCCACTGAAACCTACATACACACACTCAAATACTGTACAAAAATTCCATACAAAAAGACCCTATTGTTATGGATCCAATCTACTGAAACCCACTTGTTATTTCTTATTGTACGAAATACTTGTTATCTAGACACTTAGACTTGTGTGGAAGTATCTTTCCGATGCTATGCACATCAACACTCCCTCTTAGCGAGGGAGGTATTGTGCACCACTCCAAGTTTGTCCTTGAAGAACACAAACTTCCCTTTAATCAAGGGTTTGGTTAAAATATCTGCAACGTGCTCATCTGTGGAAACATACTTAAGCTTCAGTGCTCCCTTTTGGATCCTATCTTGAATGAATTGATATATGATATCTATATGCTTGGACCTAACTTGGAATACTGGATTTTATGAGAGTTTTATACAACTCTGATTATCATAGTATATCACTATAGGATTCAACTCCTGATCAAATAAACTTGTAAGCAATTTTTGAAGCCAAATGGCTTCACGGATAGCCATACTCAATTCAATGTATTCTTCCTCTACTGAACTAACTACTATAGAAGTATGATTCTTTCTTAACCATGTAATCATTGTTGATCCCATGCTGAAGCAACACCCTAAGGTACTCTTTCTGTCTATTTCACTCCCTGCCCAATCTAAGTCTAAATACCCCTGTAGGCTCACTTCATCACCCTCATGATACCTCAATCCATACTCCATTGTATATCTCATGCACACAAGAGGGTTCTCTACTACCTTGAAACTTGCACCCAAGAGAGGTGCACACTTCAACCCTAGAAGATGTACTTGCTGAAATTTCCAAATGACAAGTGACTTGTGTGTTTCCTCAATGGGGAGATCACCTTTATTTATACTATACTGGACAGACCAAAAGTGGTGTCTATTGGCACAACAGGGTCGACCTCAATAACTCAGTAAATAATTAATTATTACAATAAACATTAATTATCTTTCACATATGGTGGAGTCGACCTGTACCATTTACATCACAATTATGTTTACAGGTAAATCTTACTCTCAGACCATATAGTAAGGGATCTCACACATACACTAGTGCTCAACCACTAGGGGCACATCCACCTGTGCGCAGCCACAGGGACGTCCTACTCAATAGATCTCTATCTCACTGAGTCCATAGGAGAATTATCTGGAGTACCATCTCAAGCCTGACTCAATTGAGTCCACAAGGTAGGATACGACACGTCATAACAACTCAGTCCAGAGTCTGATGAACACCCATGACATGGGCACGTTCACCCCACACAGGGGTACACATTGTTTCATCTCAATTGAGAGAGGAACGACACACCCACATCATGGGAATCCTCACCCCACACAGGGGCACACATCATCTCGTCTCAGTCAAGAGAGGAACAACAACCATCTCATGGGCACAACTAACACATGGGATCTCTCACAGGTCGACTCAACTCAATCTCATAGGCACAACTAACACATGGGATCTCTCACAGGTCAACTCAACTCAGTCTCATAGGAGAGTGTGTCCTGGAGGATGTCTCACGAAGTTGTAATAATCAACAACCCTCACTAGGGTCTTTTTCCATGGCTCAAACTACTTGGTCCCAAACCAAGAACCCCAGGAGTGTATTGGGGGACGTAGATCTCATCTAGGGTTTTATGCCATCCTCCCGGAGAATGGCTCTTGCAGCTGCTTTAATTTCAACAACAAGTTTGCTTAATGTTATCCCTAGATTGGTAGTGTCAAGTGGATTGACATTACAACCTTGGGTGGGAGTCATGACAGGCTTGGGTGGGAACTGGGGAGAGTAAAATTAGGGTTATTTCATTTGGAAACATGTAACACTGTTTACTTGAACTGATGTGAAATGTTGTAGTTGGAACTAAATTTGATTTACCCCTCATTTTTCAAGGGTTCAAACACACAGTTACAAAGTTTGAATTAGAATTATGTACGATATGAAAAAATTCGGATAAAAAAAATTAATACAGAAAAAACTTGGCAATTTACATCTTAGTGGTTTAAAAAAAAGAAAAAATTAATAAATTCAATTTAGATTTTTGAGGATCAGGTAAATATTTAGTAATTTACTTGTAGGTGTTTGTTTTTCTAGGGCTTAAGAACTTTGCTAAATGGTGTCCTTGGATTGGCGGTAGTAGAGAAGATTGACATGATAGGCTTGGGTGGGATTCATGAGAGGGATAAGCAATAATTGAGAATAGTTGAATTGGGGTTATTTCATTTGACAGTGTGAACTATTGTCTACTTGAACCAACGTCTAATGTCATTGAATGAACTAAAAAATATTGAAACCAAATAACTCTGCTTTACTGAATTATTGTTGAATTCAACGGAACTTGGTAACTATGTTCAAACATAGGTATTATACTTGAGGATGTTATTCAAGCAGGTCTGGATCCTAAAATGATTGATATTGTGGGAACATATTGTTATTCTAGTGGCTAAGTATCTTCTCAAATGTCTAAATTTTTATTTGTATAGGCCTTGAAAGAATTAGATTCCAATATTTATTTTATGCTTTAGATATCGTTGGGGAAGAGGAGCTATACGCTATTTCCTTTAAGTGAAACCTCCATGTGACATAATGATCTAAAATTAAGTGGAATTTTTTCTTGTTCAAAAAATATTACATGGGTTTCTAATCCTCGACATGATTCTTAAGCCAGGGTATAAGTGTTAGTGTCTTGTCTTGGCTTGCAAATGATTTCAAGCAAGGTTATATTAGCAAAGTGACATCTTCTTGATGTAGACACTTTGTTTTATGAGCTCTGCTTACTTCTGTCCAAGTACTGTGTTTTCCCTCATAGATTTGAAATGTAGCTTTTGATTTTTGGAGTTTGTTTATTCATCCCTAGATTGCTTATTGACTGTTCATTTAATAAAATGACTCGAGACTATACTGGTTCTTGAGCTATTCTTTCAACTCTTTGAAAATATAGACAAATGAAAAAAGCATGACAATTGGATCTGGAGATTATTCCAAAAATGGCAGTGTTGTGGTCTTAAGTTCTTTTATTAACTTTAGAGTGGCATGGAAAGGTCGGGAATGTTGGCTCAAATTTGGCACCTAATATGTTCATTGCAATGGACAAATTAGGCATTGTAAATGTTTTATTTTCAATGGATGATATTTTAGATGAAAAATTTAAAATGGCAAGGCTCTTTACAGTCTATGAGACTATAGATTGTTTTGTTTTATGAACTTTGGTAGCTCAAAATGTGAAAGAACAATTTCCTTTGGTCAACTATCTAATTTTTATTGGATAAATCCATAAGTGCGGACACAAACCGATCTCCCTAGATCCACTTGGATCTAGAACAAAGCAAGACAGAATAATACCATTTCCCTAGATTTTAATTGTTGAATGAAGTAGGAGGCAAGAATCATGAACATACCTTATGATCGCTTCCTTGGGTCTTTGTTGTTCCAAGATTCGCTCCAATGCTCTTGTGTCATCAAGACCACAAAAATACAAACCAATCGAAGTGAAGACAACTCAATATATTCAACAATTAATCTATGTATGTGATCAAGGAGTTTTACAATAAAGTGACATTAGCTTTATGGGAAAGAGACATATTGTTGTATTATATTGATTGAAAGAAAAGATTACAACCTGAGCCTTGATGTTGCAAACCTCCTTTCGATGGCTCCTAGCTCTGACACACACACTTGCTCATGTATGAAAAAAATCAACCACTTTTGATAACCTTGCTGGAGTTCTTAGCTGCTGTAACATCAGTCCTTCACACAATCTTTCACTAATTCTCGAATAATTCTCTTGCTAGTTTTCTTCTAAACTTTTCCATGAGAATCCCCTCAATATATAAGAGAGAATAGATTAGTTACTTGGATAGGAATGATCCCACAATATCAGGAAAGCCAATACTTAGATAACCATTCGAATGCCATCTCATCCTTCTAGAAGATTCCCTTCTAGAAGGTTCGAGAATTTATCTTTTTCCCTTCTTTAGAAATAGTTTGCACCCTAACAGTTAGGCACAGTGTGAAATTCTCACACCCTGGCTTAATGCAGCCTGCGAGAATCATGCATTCTCGCAGGAAAATGTATAGGCAGCCTGTGAACCTTCCTCAAAACTGTGATTTCTGGAAAGAGATAAAGGTATCTTTTCTCAGGAGAAAGTTCTAATGAGGAGCCTGAGTAAACCATCATCATTACATCATCATGACGACCAAAATTATGTATAACAGAATGCCCCCCAAAGTCTGAGATTGGAACTAGTGACAGTCGATAGACTTTGTAAGTTACATGTGTGTGTCGAGAACCAGGAGCACATCTAATTGGAAACCTGTGAACAATCAAGCATCTACAAAGTATCATATATATCAATTATGAGGTAGCCATTTCCATACTTAGATCACATATTGATGCCATTGTAGACATGGGTCATGGCCACCAATCATACACTGTGGATCCATGTCGTCAAAATATAACATAGCCACCAGAATACACTGTGGATATATGCGAGAATTTTCAAATCAAGACGACATAGCCACAAAACATACACAGTGGATCTATGTGTCACAAATTATACATACTCCATCGCAACCTGGATCACAAAAATGATACCCAGGGTCTTCAATATCGTCGCCCAAAGTACGAATCTAACCGTCTGATTACATGTGTTGAAGTCGAACATGGTAGAAACCACTTGATTACCGGTCATTGATGTAACCGTTAACAAGTGCGAGGGAAATTACCATTGATGTCAATGACTCCCAAGGTACTATAGTACAATCCATCGACTATGAATAAATGATTTGATGTCGAACATCTAACAGAATCTTTCGATTAGGGGTCAATGAGGTAAACCCACTGTCGAAAGCGAGGAAACTTGCCATTGAGGCATACAAGCTCCAAGGTACTGAATAATTTCTAAGTCTTGATTCCGGATAATGAGCTGAAGTCGACGGAATAAAACTCATCAAATGAGGGCCTTGATGTATCCCCCATCAATGACACGAAATGAGTAACAGAGTTTGAAAGTGAAACAAAGCATTTTGCAATTTGAACTGGACACAGGGAAGGCCAACACGGAGAGAATGGACAACTGCAGATGGCCGACTCAATATACGTTTCAGATGGACTTCTCTTGAACATATGAATGACACGACCAATGATTTGGCAGCATTGACTCAAAGACGACACATGGAATGATCTTTCAATCAATCGAAAGAGAGACAGATGGATTTCCCAAACCATCTCAAAATGATGAATAGGGGGTGTCATATTCAAGAGCGACACTTACTGCCAATCAATACAAAGATGAAACATATCCCTTTCCCAAATTTCCCCCACCATTTTTGGCAAGTACCTCTTTTTTTACGCAAGCTTGAAGAGGATCACATATGCTTATTGATATAAGCTCATCCTTCGAACAAGTCCCTCGGAGTATGTTTAACGAACCCTAAGAAGGAGTGGTTCGGTCCCATCACGGGTCTGTCAATGTTTGTTTAACGAGTCCAGAGATAGTAAACTCGAAGGTTTTTCAAGATTACAGAGTTTGGAAAAACACTTAAAAGAGAACTCTCTCAGTTCCTTTTTCGTAACATAGTTTGGATGAGACCAAAAAAGAGAGGAATTATCACTCACCAGACACATACTTCAAATACATTATCGAGCGTGAAAATAGCAAGGTCGCTCGACGATATTTTCATATTTAGAGAGTCTGAAAAGAGCTTAAAGAAAACTCCAGGAGGGTTCCTTTTTCGTATAACCTTGTTGAGCCTGAAAAAGTGATAAAACTATGCTCGATCACATTCTTATGTTTTCACGAGCTCAAGAACGGACAAAAAGACGCTCGAGGTTTTATGTAAAAACCATAAAAAACAATCAAAATCACACCATAACGGAGAAAAATATGTCCATATCCTTTTTGTAATCATCAATATTTCACACCTGTAAGTCATTACACTCATTTTCATATTAGTAATTAGGTTTAAACAATAGATAAACATAAAAACCCAAAAACTAACATAGTAAAAAGTAAAATAACCAATTTTACCATATCATTTCACATTTTCACTATTGAGTTCCCAAAACCCCCATTTTACCCTCCGACTTCGGCGTTGATTTTCGGGAGCTACAAGAGATCATTTAACGAGCCGTCTGCAGCATTATGGTAAGCTTTTCTTTCTTGATCTTTTCATGGTTTAAAATTTTGATTTCATTGGTTAATTTTTTTGCATTTTCAAGTGGTTTTTGAACCCTACATGCGCATAGGAATTCTCGCAGGTTGCCCATACGGGGCCTGCGAGAATGATACTTTCTCTCAGGCAAGCTTTGAGCCACTTGTGAAGGGTTAACACTGTGTATAATAAGGCACCTGTGAGCAGCGCAGAACTCAATTTTTTTTTAAATGTTTATCCAATGAAAAAGATTTATATCATGAATAAAATCATTAATCCCCTTTGAATGTTTCTTATGCAGATAAATAGCCACAAACATAGTGCTTGAGTGGTAGGAACGAGAACATGAGGAGGATAATGCAAATGTTGAGAATCATCCTCCCACCATAGCTGCATTAAGAGATTGTGGTCTCTTAAAATACTTATGTATCCCGGGCATGAGAACCCAAGTCAAATTACTGGAGTACCTAGTCCGTATGTGGGATCCAGACCAGCAAGTTTTCAATGTAGGAGCTCACACATTATCCATTGACATAGAGGACATATACTTCTTGACCAGATTATCCAGGTGCGGGTCTTATGTCAGTATGACCGGCAGCAGAGGTGGTGGGTTAAAAATGAGTGAATATTGCAATCAATACTGTGTACCTGAGGCTGAAAGAAAGAAAGGGAAAGTGGCGATCTGGGGAGTAACAGACTTGACTCTCCACACTATTCTCTTCATGATTTCTCAGATGGCTGGAAGTTCCTCTCCCCATATGGAATTACAGAGCTACTTCCAGTACGCCATCGAGTGTACTGAGCCCCGAGTATTTAACTGGGCTGATGCAGTATTGCGTAGTATCAAAGACAACTGACTAAGTGCAGGCAGGGAGAACTGAAACAATTTGGATATGGATCTTTGTTAGTGTCTTTATTCCTCGAGAGAGTCCCCATATTCAGACTACAGGTTGAGTGGGACTTTCTGGGTCCTAGGGATCCGAGGATGTTGCGATGATGTCGGCTCATGGCCCGACACGTGGCAGGACCAATAGTCAAATATGACGATATTTTCTTTGACTGGTTGCAAAACTAGATGTTGATGGTCGATGACTACGCCTATGCCGGGTTGGATTTCCAAGGAGATCCGGATCTAGCACTGCCTGAGGATTCTCAATGGGGAGACCTCGGTAAGAAGTACACAAATTTCTCTTTTTTAAATGTTTTTGAATTTTTTAAATCATATTTAAATGTTTTTGTTTTATATATTTATTCAAAGACTAACACCAAATGTTTGTTGATAACACAGATGTTGGACCGTATAGACCTCTTGGCACTTATCCTATCCAGTGACGAGGAGAAGCAACAACAGTAGTACCACAGTATGCCGAAGATTACCAGGTGGTGGAACAGAATTTAGAGGGTCTTACAGCAGACATTCCAGATATGACTCTGGAAGAGGTTCCACGACTCGATCAGTGTCACACTGTAGGGGTATCAGCAGTTATGGGTCGAATGCTCCGCAGGATTACTAGGGCAGTTGTGTGTTACCGTGAACGTCATCCATGACGTCACTATGTAGAAGCTATAAGCTTCAATTTTTGATATTTTGGTCTTCGGACAAACTTTCTTTTTGTAAAAACAAACTCTTTTGATCGTAATATATACAGATGGTTTCTACCGGTTTACTTTACATTGTGTAATGTGTTTGATTTATAAATGGTTCAAATGTTTCTCCAATACATAATTAGCTAATGCATCTGTTAATGTATTAAGACATCTAGGAATATGTTGATATTCAATGTGATCAAAATACCGTTCCAAGAGGCGAATATGAAAATATACCCTTAACAGAGTAGGACTTTGAATAGAGTAGATATTACTTATCTGCAGTACTATAAGCTGTGAGTCAAGTCACACAACCAAATGATGAATTCCAAGTGAGATATCATCTACCAATAATTCAATAATGGCGCTATACTCTGTGATGTTGTTGGTTGCTCGGCCAAGACATACACCTCGTAAAGATATAAGTTCATTTGTTGGGGCATAGATTTCCCATGCAGCGGAAGCTAGGCTCTGAGTACTACGGCTAGCACCATCAGCGAAGCCAATATAGGGTAGTGAAGTTCTCGACATCTGGAAATCAAACACAATGTCACATAAGGGCAGAGACCAGATAAATTCAAAAGGAAACTAAAGTAACACACACAAAGTATGATACATAAAAATACAAGTACTTTTGCACAAATAACTTATGCATAGTACTTCTTCAAGTACAACCCATTCCTGGGTTCACTCAAAGGTATACCATCGTAATCAACCAGCTCATACTCTCCTTTTTCCAAAACTCTGTGAACAATGTAAGGACCACGCCACATTGGCTCGAATTTCCCAGCTCCTAAGACATCTTTATCCTGTTCATACAGAAGAACAAGATCACCTTTAGAAAAAACGCGAGGCTTGACATGCTTGTCATACTGTGCCTTGACGCATTTCTTCTGGGCTTCTATTACTAGAGTGGCGTCACGCCGAGTCTCGTCTAATCGCATCAGATACAATAGATGTTCTTCTTCAGCAGAGGTATTGGGTAAGAGTTCGACAGCTAGCCTCAAAGAAGGTATCTCACATTCTATTGGAAGAATGGCTTCCATGCCATAGACTAATCGAAAGGGCGTAAACCCCGTAGAGGATTTAACAGATGTCCGATATGCCCACAATGTCGAAAACAACATCATATGCTAGCTGGTTTTATGAATTCCTATCATCCATCGAAGCATAGTTATAATAACCTTATTGATTGCTTCGACCTGGCCATTAGCTTGCAGATAATAGGGTGTTGAGTTATCATGATGAAGACCCAACTTTTCCATAAGTTCAGACATCATAAAATTCCTAAAATGACTACCATGATCGGTAACGATAGCTTGAGGAACACCAAAATGAGCTATGACATGGTTAAAAATAAACAATGCTGCAGTCTTTCCAGTATTATCGAATGTTGGCATCGCCTGGGCCCATTTTGTAAAGTAATCAACAACTACAATGATGTAACCATGCCCCCCGGCCGAGTGAGGGTGACATGTCATGAAATCAATGCCCCATTTTTCAAAAGGACCAACTAAGACCATAGGATGAAGAGGAGTAGGATGCGACCAAATTTTTTGATTATAGGTCTGGTAGGCATGACATTTCTGAACAGCAGTAATGCAGTCATGGAACAAGGAAGGCCAAAAATATCCCGGGCGTAAGATATTTTGGGCAGTAGCATACCTAGACATATGACCACCACATGCTCCAGAATGGCAGTCATTCAGAGCTTTCTTGGCTTCGTCAAAGGTCAAACAATGTTGAAAAACAGAGTCAATTCCACGATGGTAAAGAGTATCTCCAAGGATAATGTACTGACGGGCTTGATAACGAACACAATGTCGTTTAGTACTAGACAGAGCAGGCCGGAAAGTCTGGGTTTGGAGATATATAATGATATATCCATACCAAATATCGTTAGTGCTGATAAGGAAAAGCGATTCATCAGGTAATGAACTGACTGCTACATTTTCCGTGGCAGAGTGAGGAAAATCACATATTAACTCGGCAAAAACTAAGGATTTCTTAGACGTGGCGCAATTGAATTCCAAATCAAACTTCTGGAGTATGAAAATCCATTTGGAGTACTTTCCCCCTGGCAATTGACATGTCAAAATATGTTGCATAGGGTTGCAATGTGAAATCACTGTAGTTTTCCTCGAGAGAATATAATGGTGAAAACGTTGAACAACTTGAACCACAGCCAAAGCCAATTTTTTAACATGTTGATACTTGATTTTAGTTGATGTGAGACTTCAAATCAAGTAATAAATAACATGTTCATCGTGTGAATCATCCTCTTGAACGAGAACCATGCCAATAGTATACTCGGAGGCAGCAAGATAAAGAAAGTAATCACGACTATAATCAGGAGGGAAGAGAAGTGGAGCTTTTGTGAGGGACAACTTCAAAGCCTCAAAAGCATTGTTGGAAACAGTATCCCAGACAAACTCTAAACCTTTCTTTAGTAGACGTGTAAAACCACGAGTAATCTTAGCATAATTAGGGATGAAACGACGAAGAAAGTTTGCTTTCCCCTGCAAACTTTGTAACTGGCACAGTGAAGAAGGAGGAGGGAGATTAAGAATCGCCTCAACCTTAAGAGGATCTACCCAGATCCCTTGACGTGAAACAATGAAACCTAGAAGACGGTCAGATTCTATGAAAAAGACACATTTATGAGGATTTAAACGAGTGCGATAGAACCAACAACGAAAGAAAATTGCTCGGAGATGAGCGGGGTGATTGACTCAGCGTAAAGAATGAGCTGGTAAATCGTCCAAATAAGGTTGAAAAATATGCTTTATATCGTGAAACGCATAAGACATAGCACGTTGAAACGTTGTGCCCGCGTTCTTAAGACCGAAGGGAAGTTTCTTGTAGGCGAAAGTACCCCAAGGACAAATAAAAGCAGTTTTATGTTGGTCCTCAGGAGCGATGTTAATTTGATTATAGCCGGAGAAACCATCCATAAGAGAAAAGATTTCACTACCGGCACAGTCATCGACGATCTGGTCGACGAAAGGGGTTGGAAAGTTGTCCTTTGGACAGGCTTTGTTAATATATCGATAATCAACACAAACACGTATACTACCATCTTTCTTATCAATCGGTACAGGGTTGGAAACCCATTCTGTCAGAGCCACTGGATAAATAAAACCGGCTTTGGGAAGTTTTTCAACTTCGCGTTTGATAGTTGCCGCTTTACATGGATGGACCAGATGAAGGTGCTTTCAGACTGGTTTAGCTCTGGGGTATGTCTTTATATCATGCACAACAATAGCAGGGTCTATACCTGACATCTCTTCGTAGCTCCAGGCAAAGATGTCACGAAATTTTTTGAACAGAGTAGTATAGGTGACAATTTTATCCGGAGAACACGAAGCTCCAATGTGAACATTTTCAACTATCCCAGGTTTAACTGATATATCAATGGGTATCATGGGAGAAATATTACTGAGATTCCCTTCGGCAAACACATCATGTGTAGATCCGAGAACAATCGATATGATAACAATGGTCGACGGAGTCGAAATCCGTTGGTAATTCTCTAGAGCGTGTTGTTCCAGAAACAGTATGGAACGATGATGCCCATCATCCCAAGGAGTGTCTTCCATGATGGACATGATCATCTCTTCAGTGGGAAAGATGACACGGAAAGGATCGGGAGACAACTCATCAAGAGAGGGTGTAGAGAGGGTTGTCGATTGAATGGCTTGATAAGCAGACTCAACCAGACTTAACGGCATGACGTCGCCGAAACGAGTATGATCTCCTGGGTCAGGGAATATCCAAGGGTCAGAAGACACTGGAAGCTCATGAGGTACAACGAAGATCATATTAATAGAAGCAACTGACGGGCATAGAATATCGGGTGGGGGTGGTATGGGGAAAGTTCCCATTAACGAAGAGTCTTTTAAAAGGCCGACACCGACATTCTCGTAACCCGGAGGGGTTTTAGCTATGAACAACACGTTTCCAGTACGAGTATTAGAATTAAATAAGGCAAGTTGATCAACCGTAACAACTTCTCCCTGATGAGGAAATTGTACGACACGGAAAAGTGTTGATACAACAGCGCGTATAGAATCGATCCAGCTACGACCAAGTAGAAGATTATAATCCAGGGGAGCATCGAAAACTTCCACTTCAACTTGGACTGTCTTACCTTCTAGAGTAATAGGCAACGATGGAAGAACACCGTAAGGCTTAAAACCAGAGCCATTGAAGACTTTCAAATTATTTTGTGATTCATTTAAAGGAGGAGAGCCGATGGCTTTCCAACAAGCAAAAGACATTACACATGTAGAGGCACCCTCATCGATAATAGTTCAACAAATATTCTTGTCGGCGACAACAACTTGTATCTGAAATGCAAGTTGAGGGGGCAACCTTGGAATATGATATTCCAATTCAAAGACTATTAAATTCATATCTGTAGGATCAATTCCACCTATAGCTTTCAACAGAGCCCTTCGTTGTGCAGGACAAGACTAAAGGACTTCAAGGGAAGACATCATTGAAGGTGCTTGGGCCAGATCTTCGACAATGCTATAGTTCTGGGCTGCACGAGCATGAGGATTGAAGGACAATTTCTTAACGACACCTTTTGGGGGTGGTCGTAGAACTGTATCAAGGCTCGATCGTTCAAGATGAAGAGGACCGTTCGTAGGTGGAGTCAGTGGAGAGGGTTGTACCAAATCGGGCGGTAAATCGTCAACCTTATCCTTAGACGGAGTATAGTCTTTGGCTCTAGTCGTGAGTGAAACATTATTTTTCTTAGAATCACTGATACACATCAAAACATATGATGTCGTAGAAGTATATGGTTGGTCATGAATCACCAACTGAGCCTATTGTTGAGACGGGAAGGGTTGTGACAAGACTGCTGGCGTAGAGGGTTTCGACGTTCCTTGAAGGAACTTAGTAACCTCGGCACGTCGAGGACAATCCTTCGTGTAGTGATCGTCACCATGGATAAGGAAAGGATATCGTGGCTTGCGCTTATCCCAATCTTCAACAAGAGGAGTTTTAGTTTGCTCAGTTTGATTATTATTTTTACTCTCCTTATTCTTGCCTCTTCCTTTCTTTGATTTATTTTTACCGGTCGGTGTAGATTGAACAACGTTCACCTCAGAAGTTTTACCGGTGGAAGTGGCAGGAGACGGAGCATTTGGAACATTAGAAGATGTAGACTTAGGAGTTGTACTTGAAACAGAATGTGAGTGGACATGAGCAGTACCAATCACACCATCAGCTACATGCGAGGTAGCTGGAGTAGTTGAAGTGCTAGAAGTACCAGGACGAGGTAGTTCAGGGAGCAAATCGTAAAGTGTTCCCGTTTGCGAATAAACGAGATCAAGATATTGAGCATGACTTATAGCCTGCTCCTACGTAGCAACACCACCCATAGAAATGTCTTTACCAATTTCATTCATGAAGGATTTCGTAAACCATTCGGCCAGTAATTGATCAGGGAGTTCAAGTTTAATGAGACGTTGTCTCCTTCACCACTCATGGATATGATCCGATATATGAGTGCCTTTAGTCTGTTTGAAGGAAGTCAAGATATCAGTCCCAGTATCATAACAGATCGGTAACTAGTAATGTGTGAGAAAAGCCATAGCTAGGGTATTGAAGTTGGAAAAGAAACCTAGTGGCAGTTCAATATACCACTTTGCAGTGGCACCAGTAAGGGTTTGTTGAAAAAGACGTAGACAAATGGAGTCGTCCATCAAAGAGTTGGACGAACACCATAAATGAAAAGTCATAACATGATTATTTGGGTCCTCCCCCACCTTGCCATCGAATTTTGGAATATCCGATGGAAGCTTGGCAGGAATAGCAGGCCATTGGGGAGAGTGACGAATAAGATCATTTAGAATCCTAGACAAATCTGGAAAATCCAAAGTAGCAAGAAAAGACAACTGTCGATTCACTTGTGGGTACTGGTGACTTTAGGGTGGAAGCCCTGTCGGCAAACCAGTAGGACCATAGGTAGTCTGCCCATAGAGGGAAGACCCTTGATGATTCGGTGGTGGCTGGACAGGGTAGTAGCCCCAAGGATTGTAACCTTGAGTTTGAGTAGGGACCTGAGGTTGAGCATTTTGACCCGATCCCCAAATAGGATTAGGTATACCTAGATAAGGTTGGCTGATAGTAGGGGAAGGTTGTTGCCCCCCAGTCGTTTGAGGGATATTTTGTAACATCTGAGTCCAATACTGGGCCAAAGCCAGAGGTATATTTTGTCCAAAAGGTGGGGTTGGTCCCCCTATCGTAGGTGGAGTTCCAACCGAAAGTTGTGGGCCAACTGTAGGTTGTGTAGTAATTGGATTATGACCAATAAGAGGAAATTTAATCGTACCACCTTGTCCACCAATGGGAATATGCAAATTTGGTGCAACGGACGGTATAGTGCCACTAGGATTAGGATTACCAGAGGGAAATTGAGGGAGTGTCAGAATAAAACCAGGAATAGGTTTCCCATGAAAAGAAGGACCACCGGGAGTACCAGAAGGGGTTTGCGGAGGTTTTGGATTGGAAGCATTCAACAAAGCATTCAACGCATGGTAGTCGGGTGGTAGTGTCGGAGTAACCTGGTGCATTCGCTGGGTGTTTATAGGAGGAAGACCAGTTGTAGTGAACCCAGTTGGGACACTCGTAGTAATCGCAAGATGGGCCATCTCGTCAGGGAGAGTAAAGTGATAAGTAGTATTTACTGGTACCGTCTCTGTCTTAGATAACACTGAAGGGTTAATTTCGGAGACAACAGGTGACTCAGGACTAAAAAGGGGCCTAAGGGCGTCGGCTGACCAAAAAGGATGTTGGCCTTCTTCACCTGTAAAGGGCCCAACGGGTGATTCAGAAGAAGTAACAATTATGTCTCCAGAAGAATTTACTCGCACAAAAGGTCATTCACCACGGCGAATGCGATAGTCTTCTCTAGTATTAGTAATTCAGAAAGGTTCCAGAGAGTCAGTTGATTCCACTTGGGGTGTGGGAACAACTGTAGCTTCACCGTGCTGAGGGGAATCCTCAGGTGTAGTAGTAGGAAAGGGTTGTCATTCGTCCAGATGCTCCGGAGATAAACCCTGCATCCTACGTGAGCGATGTGGGGGAGCAATTGTAAATGAGTGACAAGCTCTGCGAAGAAATTCCTATGGTCAACTTCGAGAAACAAACAACACGCGCTAGTAAACAAAATCTAGGAAGCAATCAGCAAGCAAACAATACCTTCTAATTTTGAAGCCACTAGTTGGTGATGAAATCCAACGTCGCAACAATGAGACGAGAAGGGGTAGGGATAGGGTGGAAAAGTTACGTTGATGACCTGCTTAACGAACTTACACCCTGGTGAAAGCTCCCACACATAATCGTGGGTATACCCTCCAAGGAGCCCAAGTGAGTTTGATCAACGTCGATTCCAGGTACTGTGAAGACTTTCCCCTTCAAGTCATCTTGGGTAAGAACCTAGAGAGATAGGCCACTAAGGTCACCACTAACAACAGTAAATCCTAGGTGAACAGTCGTCAGTCCGATCCACACACAAGGGCAGGGTATCTAGCCCGAAATCAACTCAAAAGGCTTCCACTCATCATTGTGGGTATACCTCTGAGTGACCCCCGTAATACGTGCAATCTCTACACTGATGTCAACAAAGGAGGGTGAGTAACTCTGCCAACACCAATGCGACCTAGTGCTTGACCCTTGTGTTAGAAGGGCTTCCCAGGACAATATGGTGAAAATGGAATTTAACACTCCCTAACTCAAGATGCCATTGTGTGTTTTGAGCTTTTGGAGAGTGTATCTCTCTTCCTACTCCAAAGCACTAGCCTAGCTAAATGTTGGTGTAAAAGAGCCCTAGAAAAGAGTTACTATATAAATTTTAAGATTACGCAATGTTTTTAAGAGCTTTTGTTTACTCAAAGGTAACGGAAGTGAAACTCGTGTTGTATGACTCTGACCCAAATAATGCAAGGATGATAATGAAATATAACACTTTTCATTCAATGAATCCTATTTATGGGAGAGAGAGAAAAATTTCCAAATCAACCCTATACTACAATGCAATGCACAATTTCCTTTCAAATGTCAATGCAAACAATCATTCATCAAAGGAATATCACTATGTGTCTTTTTCAAATACTTCAACAAACTCTAAAATTTGATTTTTCAATGTTTTCTAAAAGACAAAAAACAATGTTTTTGAAAGAAAAGATTATTGTTCACTTTCCAAAAAGAATTCTCACTATATCAATGAGAAAGCATAAAATCAAATCATAAAGAATCAAGCAATAACAACCCAATCAACTCTTTCAATGAAAGCAAAAACAAAGAGCAAACCAATTAGTCTTCTCAATGCAAACGAAAATGTTCTTTCAAACCAACAAGCAAATGAGAAACACCAAGCACTTAACTCTCAACCAATCACTGGTTCTCAACCAATCAGACACACTCAGCTCTAGAAGTCAGAGAGAATGAATTTTCCAATAAGAGTCAAGCTACAAAGGACAAGAAAAACCTTGAAACCCTAAAACTGTTTACATGGGAAAACTAAAGCAAGAGCTATATCAATCAATGATCCAATAAACCCATAAGAAGTAAATCAACTGATCTGAGCAGTTGGAAAAACCAAAACTCAATTTCAAAATTTTCAAAAATCTTTCTCGTAGGTAAGCAGTATTACATAGTGCGAGAATCTATGATTCTCGCAGGCAACCTTTTAGCAAGGTGCAAGGTACTCGCACTGAACCCTATGTGAAGGATGCGAACCCACTCGATTCTCGCAGGCTGCAATGAGACGCAGTGCGAGAACTCCTAAAGATGACAAAAATTTTGAAAATGAAAGAAAAATTGACAAAGGCTGCTGGATCCAGAAGGTCTATTAGGATATCTTGAAGACTCGGAGATTGACAAGACAGGAGAAAAATGAAACTAGAGCAAATGGCCACAGAAAAATGCAAAAGACCATAAAGAAAAAGGGATTGGTCCCCAATGGAGTCGCCAATTTTTTTATTGGATAAATCCGTAAGTTCGGACGCAAACCGATCTCCCTAGATCCACTTGAATCTAGAACAAAGCAAGACAGAATAATACCATTTCCCTAGATTTTAATTGTTGAATGAACTAGGAGGCAAGAATCATGAACATACCTTGTGATCGCTTCCTTGGGTCTTTGTTGTTCCAAGCTTCGCTCCAATGCTCTTGTGTCATCAATACCACAACAATACAAACCAATCGAAGTGAATACAACTCAATATATTCAACAATTAATCTATGTATATGATCAAGGCGTTATACAATAAAGTGACATTAGCTTTATGGGAAAGAGACATATTGTTGTATTATATTGATTGAAAGCAAAGATTACAACCTGAGCCTTGATGTTGCAAACCTCCTTTCGATGGCTCCTGGCTCTGACACACACACTTGCTCATGTATGAAGAAGATCAACCACTTTTGATAACCTTGCTGGAGTTCTTAGTTGTTGTAGCATCAGTCCTTCACACAATCTTTCACTAATTCTCCAATAATTATTTTGCTAGTTTGCTTCTAACCTTTTCCATGAGAATCCCCTCAATATATAAGAGAGAATAGATTAGTTACTTGGATAGGAATGATCCCACAATATCAGGAAAGCCAGTACTTAGATAACCATTCGAATGCCATCTCATCCTTCTAGAAGATTCCCTTCTAGAAGGTTCGAGAATTTATCTTTTTCCCTTCTTTAGAAATAGTTCACACCCTAACAGTTAGGCACAGTGCGAACTTCTCGCACCCTAGCTTAATGCAGCCTGCGAGAATCATGCATTCTCGTAGGCAAATGTATAGGTAGCCTGCGAACCTTCCTCAAAACTGTGATTTTTGGAAAGAGATAAAGGTATATTTTCTCAGGAGAAAGTTCTAATGAGGATCCTGAGTACACCATCATCATTACATCATCATGACGACCAAAATTGTGTATAACACTAATTAAAATGCCATGATCAACAAAGAATTCAATCAATATTCTTGGGTTGGGTTGGGTGGAAACATTCTTTTACAGACAATGTTTCAACCTTTTGTTCATCTCAAACATGGGAGAATAAGTACATTTCATCAAATATCTAATGAAAAATTCCTCGATGCATATAATTCTCAAAATTCTATCATCTAATTTATAAGCCAAGCATCCTTTCAATGTTTTGAAGAATCTATCAGCACAGAATTAGCCTATTAATATTTGATAATTATGTCAGTTCAAATAAACTTAGATTGGGTGCTTGGTTGCCATTTTGGCTCCTGCAGTTTCTCTCTCCAATTTCCATGTTCAGGTGGATAGGGATATATTCCTAGAAAAGTGTTGTCAATAGTTTGTGCATAAGTCCAACTAGAGTATCCTTGTTATGCTTTATCAACTAGAATAAATTCCCTCAATGGTAGAGTAAATAACCACATCAACAAAGACAATGACTATGATTAAGAAAATAAACTATGGAAAATTCATTGAAGTATAAAAAAGGTCACCACTCAACCACTATTTCCTGTTGTCTATTAAATCTAAGCCATGTATGCTTCTTGAACACCTCTATTCAATGTTTACATGATTAGATAAAATTTATTAATTCTAAGCCATGTTTGCTTCTTGAACACCTCTATTCATTGTTTACATGATTAGTTTAAATTTTTCCAATCAATATTTTTCTTTGCTTTCAAATAATGATTTGTGGCCATACTCTGGCCTTTTCTGAAAGAGTGTTGATTCCTTTATTTTTTTAAAAGGTGGATGCCTTTTTTTCTTAATGGTTTAAGTTGCAATGCTTTATGAATCAATATGGAAATAAGATTAAGTTCAATGTTCTGGCATGGCTAGGTGTCTATTGTAATGAACGATAAAATCTAAACTGCAACTGAAGAGGTAACTATATTGTATGTTCTTGTCAGAGAGGATGGTCTTAAACATTTGTGGGATCATATAAGAAATGTTGATTCTTTGTTTATCCTTCCCTTGCAGGAAAAGGAGTTAAGTGAATCTTATGGGTATTTAGAAAAATCTAGGAGTAATGCAGGTGATAAAGTCAAGTCTAACAATAATTCTATACTAGAAGCTAAAAAAATTGAGCATGTTTTCTCTATTAGTTAACAATGATCCACTGAAACAAATGAAAAAATATTTAGTAAGTTTGGAAAGAGCATATCTACTATTTCCTCATCAATTGTAGCAACATTGAAATATTTGAAGGAAACCAAAATTATAGATTGAAAAAAAGGGCTACGAAATTGTAAAAGAACTGACATCCATAACCTCTAGTAGGTGAAGAAATCAGAATGCAGCTTCACCCTCATCCTACAAGGAGAGGAGCACTGCAACTAGCATTGTCCCTATAGTTGTAAAGAAGACTTGTTGGGAAAAGGTGGGACAAATTTAAATAGAACGTAGCATGCTACTGGATTTATCTGTTTATATTATTGGATAGTTGGTTGTCATTTATGTCACATATTCCACCCCTGATCACACTAACCTTTACTTAGAATAATTTTGTCAAGCCTACTCCAGAACCAACAGATAAACCCTAGCTGCTAACTGCAGCAATAACTCAAGAAAAGTAGAGCGCTTCTTCTCCAATGGTAGCGCAAAAGAGAGAGAGAGTCTTTATATCCATTGAATAAGTTCCATACACAACTGCAGTAGCTACAACTGCACTACTCTCTCAACCTTGTGCCATACTTAGCAAGAATATTACCAAGAGTTTCACCAAGAGAATCACTTGATAGTGATAGAGAGAGACAAAGACCAAGAGATAAACATACGCCCTTATTCCTCCTTGCAGTTGCTGAAACTGCAGCTCTCCACAAGACTTGCACTCTAACTGGGTATCCAAATGAGCTAAAACATCCTCTATTTATATTAATCTATCCAATGACTTTTCTGGCTGCACCGACCTGACTTTCTGGTAATTATTTTTTTTGTTTATCTTTTTCCTATGGATTCGACTTGTATTTCTTGAATATAATATTCTAATATTCTTTATTCTTCTAGGTCGACTTGTCTTCTAGGGTTTCTACATATTTATTTAATGGTTCTCTTTCTTCTGGAATATTCTATTCTAATTCATAGGTTACACGTGGAGGTTAATACCTCTTACAACTACCAAAACATCAACACTCCCTCTTAGCTAGGGAGGTACTAACTAATATGTTCTTCATGTAGTGGTCTCTAACACATCCATCCATCTCACATGGCATGGGAAAGACTCACATGGTCTTGTAGACCAATCTACATGAAGCATATCCATAGCCACACAGGCTATCATATGATCAAACAGATGAAGTATCACCATCATAGCTTCACATTATCCATCTAGCTAGAAAAAAACCCCAACATTACTGGTTGGCCCTCCAGCTAGTAACCTTTGATGCTACTGATCGACACTCTAAATGGGAATCATTTATGACACTACAGGTCGGCATCTAGTTCATACAAAACTAATAACTCATCAACTTACACAGAATCTGACTCAGAAATTTAACACTCCCTCTTAACGAGGAAGGCATTCCTCTTGGCATGATCATCATCACCGCTTTTGTGCTTTTGCACACCTCGACCATTTTCTTGTTGAATTTAACGAATCCATACATCACAAGAAGTTATGCACTTTCACTGTAGTAGTGTACCATCCTTTGTTGGACTAGCATACCAATCTACGCTGGGGTAAAATACTAGCTTGCATTGGAGTGGCATACCAACATGCGTTGAGGTAACATACCAGCCTGCATTGGAGTAGCATACCAAACTGCGCAGGGGTAACATACCATCTTGTGTTGGAGTAGCATACTAACATGCGTTGGGGTAACATACCAGCCTGTGTTGGAGTAGCATACCAACCTTCCCTGGGGTAACATACCATCCTATGTTGGAGTAGCATACCAACCTACGTTGGGGTAACATACCAGCCTATATTGGAGTAGCATACCAAATTGTGTTGGGGTAGCTCCCACTATTGGGGATCACATCACTTCCCGCTACTAGGGAATACATCAATTCTCATTATTGGGGATCACATCACTTCCCGCTACTGAGAATACATCAATTCTCACTACTGGAGAAAAACATTTGGACCACTCCAATATTTTCCTTGACAGAGGCTTGGTCAACATATATTCTACCTATTTGTCGGTAGCAATATACTGGAGCAAGTGTCTCGGCATAGCCTTCTCCCTCTTGCTGGGAGAATCCATTGTACACAAATCAGGCTTTGTACATATCTAGGATATTTATCTGCAACATGATTGATCTTTTAGATCAACTTGGAAGTCACCACTAACTTTCCTTTTGGTCTCGGAACCACCGAAAATATATATATTCCAGTCCTTCTAATTTTCTTCCTCCTCAGTCACTGTAGCAAATTCTACCGAAGAAAGGGAATCTTCCCATAATATTTCATATCTCCTTGAAGCCTCTGAAGCTTTGATCTAGCCTTCTCAACCCATGGCATCTATCTATCAGTTCTAGAAGACGTCTCTCTTCCATGTGAATTTGAAAGTCTCTGAGTCTCCATTCTGCCTCTGAAGCTTGACTCCCTGTGAATCTATATAATCTTCGGAGCCATCTGATCCTCATGATATGGCTCATCAATGTTGCATCTTGCAAAGTTTGATGGGACCACACTGGTCTCTTCTTGGTTACTAACTTACTGCAATGATTTGGGGTAGGCCCTTTTGGCTCTACTAACTCTTCCTGATGATATGAAGAGTGATCAACTGCACTAGAGGGATTTGTTCAGTCATGTTTGGAGCCTTATGCTCCTTACAATCAACCTCCATATGAGATACTATGTATCTCACGAAAGTACCCTTATTCATATTCTTCTTCTTTGGTACATGGATGTATACGGTCATGTATACAACTTCTTATCTGGATAGTATCCTCCATGTCTCAAGCTAGAGACCATCTAATATGTTGTCTCATGCAACTGTCATTATATCTTCCCTCAGAGTTATCACATGTGACCTGCCTAGAACCTGGAGTCTTATCTTCAAGAATGAGTGTTGTTGATTTTCTTTCGAGTCTCCTTCACTCAAGATGAAAATTATTCTCTTCAACTTGTCCCCTGGAGTGAGTTGTTCCTTTGAATGTGTTGTGACTGATATCCCTTTGGATCTACGATTGTAAGAGATCCCTTCTCCTGCAATCACACTCAAAATAGTGATACAGTTTAAATATATATAAGTACATACCTCTAGCAGCATCGACAGGTAGTGGCACCATCTGACAGCAGCGACAAGCAATGACGAACCTTAAAACTTCAAAGGTGCTCCAACATGTAATCTAAAGGTAGTTGGAGATGTGCTAGGGTAAGGCGCACTAGGACAACCAAAAATTATTCCCAACACTTCACAATAAATTTCACTGCAACTGGTACTGCAACTGGTGTTGTAAGTGGTGTTGCAACTGACACTCCAACTGGTGTTGCAATTGGCACTTCAACTGGTGCTACAACTAGTATGAAGTAACTAGCACTGCAACTACAACTGGCACTGCAGACCTAGGGTTTTATGAGGAAACCCTAATTTCTCAATTTCAGAAATTTGCAGATCTGATACGGGGAAGAGATGCACCCTACTTAGGAGACCTTCTTAGTGAGTTCAGTAAGTGCTCAATGAGCTTGAAAATGGGGGAAACTGAGGATCTTCCTTCCAACGATTAGACTATTAAGGAAACCAAATCCGATTCCATGTTGAAATTTCGGTATGCTCGTTTAACCATAGACAATGTGACATCATTTTCACCCAACCATAGGAATTCACATATGCCACCCCTGAGCACACTAACCTTTACTTAGAATAATTATGGCAAGCCAACTCCAGAACCAACAAATAAACCCTAGCTGCTAACCGCAACAAAAAATCAAGACAAGTAGTGCACTCCTTCTCCAATGGTAGCGCACAAGAGAGAGAGTCTCCATATCCACATAATAAGTGCCATACACAACTACAGCAGTTGCAGTTGCACTACTCTCTCAACCTTGTTCCATACTTAGAAAGAATATCACCAAAAGGATCACTTGATAGTGCTAGAGAGAGACCAAGACCAAGATATGACCATACGCCCTTATTCCTCCTTGCAACTACATCTCTCCACAAGACTTGCACTATAACTGGGTATCCAAATGAGCTAAAACGACCTCTATTTATATTAATATGTCCAGTGACTTTCCTAGATGGGTTGAATTGAATTTCTGGTAATTGTATTTTATGTTTATCTTTTTCCTGTGGAACGGACTTGTATTTCTGGAAGATAATATTCTAATATTATTTATTCTGCTAGGTTGACTTGTATTCTAGGGTTTCCACACATCTGTTTAATGGTTCACTTGCTTCCATAATATTCTATTCTAAGTCATAGGTTACACGTGGAGGTTGATACCTCCTGTAGTTACTACCAAAACATCAACACCTAGAGGTACTAGTGATGTATAGTACTTGTTGTAGTGAATGGTTATGATGCAGATCTATTGAAGTACATTGGTGATGCAGTTAGTTAAGTTATATTGAGATACCTTGAATTTCTTGTGAGGGGCCTTTGTTAGTGATCTTGGTATATGATTGGTACAAATTTAAGGCTACATAAGAGTGAAGGTTTCGCACATGATTTGATGTGAGGGTTTATGGTATTTGGATCATGGATAGTATGATGTATTGGTAGAGGACTTGTATTGGTTACATTTTTATATGTATTTTGTATATGGTTGAGTTACATGATGGGACATATAGTTGATGAGTTGGCACATACATGAGTTGTATGGTATGGTGATGCTGGTACATCTTGATGAGTCATAGTTTGACTTGTTGATACATGATTGATACATGCTTGGTACATTGGTAGATGCACGTACTAGTAGTATTGTTGGCACATGGTTTATGGATGATGTGGCATATATGACTTGGTATACTTTTAGAAGAACATCTTGATCTTGGTACATCTTTTTGATGTTTGTGAGCAGTATTCACTAGTAAAAAATGAGGGATAACTGACCAGGTGACCAGAATATTTGGTCACCACAGTTTTTTCAAGGGATAAATGACCAAAAATGATAAATTTTAAGTGAGCCAACTAAAAACGGCCAAGATAAATGACCACTTTGGTCACAGGATAAGAACTAAACTAAAAAAGACCAAGATAAATGACCAAATTTGGTCACAAGATATAACTAGACTAAAAATGACCACATAACATATGGTCATTTATTTGGTCATTTTTAGTTGTGTCACTCCGACAATGGAAACTTACTATTTTGATAATGAATTTTGATAGTGTTAGAATTTAGTAAATTGTAGACCCCCTCATGTGTCATAGCTTATCAATTGACACCAAATTAGCTATCATGACGATGTCATAGTTGCTAGCTAATTATAATATGTAAGAGATGTATGTCAAGTTGTAGCAATGCACAAGCACTATAGGTTGGATAAAAAACATGGCATTGTAATGTTATAAAAACATCATGGGGATCAAAATCAAGACTAATTGCATGTAGATATGGGTCATTAATTGAAATTCCAAACCATGACATATGGGTCATTGTAATGGTGCAACATGTAACGCTTTGGGATAGCTTTCCAAAGTCAGTGTCGTTAGGGTTTGGAAGAGGATTCAAAATCCTCCCTGGAAATGACGCAAAAATGTTATCACACAAGTTGTAGGATGGGAAAAGCCTGACCCAACCACAAAATGACGAAAAATAAGAGAACACCTACCCACTGTCACCTTAGATAGGTATTCCCATCACTTTAGAGATGAAGCAATAACCTCAAGGGGGGAATCCAGGTGACCCTGGGGGGAAATGAGATGGAAGATGAAGAGATGAATAAAATTCCCCCTATAGGTCATTGATGGAAGGTAAGAAGGGCTTGAAAAGAGTCTCGTAGATGGTATAAGATATGTCACAATGTAGTAGACTTTCCAAGTAGTGGTTGTACCTGCCCGAGGCACAAAGAAAACAAAGATATAAGCCCAATAATATGTTGGAAAAAAAATTTAAGCTTGTTGTCCCCAATTGCAGCCCTAAATAATAATAAATATTAGCAACAAAAGGATAAGAAGAGATACAAATAAAGTTCTAAAAGTCTAGTTAAAATTGCAAGAGACAAGTTGGCAATGACTAGTTTAACTCAAGTATGAAAGAGAAAGACTTTAGCATGAAACAATGATATAAGAAATTAGTATTGAAGAGATATAGTTGCAGCCTTATGGATGTAGCATACAATTTGTTACAGCAAAGAGATCAACCACCAAAACTTGCCAACAATCCACCCAAAAAGTGCATTGAGACTAGTAGAGGGTAGGGGAAAACTTTTAGCAACTTTTGATGATTGGTTTGTGAGTTATTAAGAAAGTTGTATTAGGGTTTCTAAATCCCTAATGGTTGTAGATGAAATGTTATGACATCAAAAATAATTACTTGGAAAAAATATATTCCCTATTGGCTCAACCAAGCACATAAATCATAGAATTGATTCCAATTTAGACAATCTCAAAATCTCGAGTTTTCATGTTAACCAATGCAATATTTTATTTCTCCAATGTAATTAGATTCAGTTCCTTTAGCTATTGGGTTATGGAGTCAAAAAAAATAAAAGAGCTAGCAATGATATCTCCTTGGGGGTGCAATCTCTTTTACTCCTCAAGGCAAACAAGGCTAACTAGGAAGTACTAGGAGGGTGTAAACCCTTTTACTTCTCCTAGTAAAACCTCAAGCAACAAATTATTTCAAGACAAAAATGATAGATATGGTGGGGTTGTAAATCCTTATACTCCCCAAGAAATCTATCAAATCAAACTTGTAACCAAGTAATGAAGCAACAACAAGATAGAATACTTACCTAGTCCAAGTAATGGCAAGATAAACCTCCTTTTACCAAGATAAATCCACCACAAATGCAAGAAACTAGCTCCAAGAGAGGTAGTGCACTACTTCTTACACCAATAGCATGAAGAAACCATAACAAAAGCAGAAAAGATAGAGATTTCCCAAAGAGGGCGCAAAGTTTATCTAGGAAGGCTTCTCACAATGGGAGAGTTATGATGAAAATGAGATAAAAATGATCTATATTTATACAAAATGTTCTAAACATAGTTTGTCCACATAACTTAGGGTAAACCACAAAATAAGGGGAAACAACCCTTATTTTTCTCTTTTACACAAAATAATACTTTTTAATTCATATTTTGCACAACCCTTAATTCATACCTTTTAATAATACTTTTGGGAATGGGGTTCATGACATACAAGGGGTTGTAGTGTCTCATTTATGGGTGCATTTGTAGAGTGTGTGTTGCACCTTCATTTTCAATGAAACCTTTTTCCAAGCCCATTTATTGCCTTTTATTCTTTTAGGATGTTTCTAGGTTGAATCGAAGGTGGTACTTCTACCTAAGCATGAAAAAATGTGCCCACCTTGACTCTACCCTAGTCACATCATGTTGGCCGAAATTGAAAACATGTGTGGGGATTCTACCTAAGCAATAAAAACAGTGCCCACACATGCTACACCCTAGTTGGCATTTTGTTATATTTATTTTTCACAGGTCCCATTATTTTCTTATGAGAGACATTCCATTGTCCTCGAGATCCCTAGGAAAGCATCTAGAATATTAATGGTTTGGATTTTATCTTTTTTCAGCTATAAGCCTCTGGACTTTCATCCCCTTCTTCCCTTGAAATCAGGGACAACCCTTTCTTGGGTCAATACACCCGAAAAATCCCAAAAGGTGAGGAGATGAGAGGATAAAGTGTAGAAAGTGACAAGTATGGTCAGGAATGGCACGATGACTCGTCAAAAGGACCTCCTAGTAGCACTCCTATCCCTAAGGGTGACCCACTTAATAGGACGCAATGTCAACCACCAAAGTGAAACAGGGAAAAGAACATAATGTCAAAGAAAACGTTACATAATCAAAAGTAGTAATAGATGCAACAAACTTCAAATGCCTCAAATATTGAAATGACACTCACCATAATACATGACCTGTACCTCATGGAGAAAGACCCAATGTCTCTTGGAAGCTAGTTGATGTGGTGGATACCATCGTGAAGAACCTGGGGTTGTGGTGGTGAGGTGAGTCTCTTTCTATGAAAGTGGACATTGTTGGTCAAGTTGTCTCTCGGTACTCTATGTCTGCAACCCAAGGGCCTTGAGACATGATCTCCTTAGTTATCCCTAGGAGTTGGGGATAACACAACTAATAAGAATTTTTTTTGATCTTATGCAATGCAATGGGATAGGTTAAACACTGCCATCACCGAAGAAGAATTGATGGTCGGGTTTAAGTTCAACTTTGAATTAGTGGTATAACATCGAGAAAGGATGGGGCAAAGAGAATCTAACCCTTCAAATGAGATGGAAAATAAAATGACAAGAATTGGATTGTTGATTACTTGTAAAATTTATTGACAGTTGATTTAACCCATCAATTAATGTGTCTATTTGTTTCAAGAAGGAAAGAAACAATGATGGACAACAACCCAATGATTTTAGTGGTCTGCCGCCCCATCACGATATGCGTGTCTTTAAAATCAAATGTATATATTAATGATTATTAATATTTACTTGCAGATGGTGTACTTCTATTTTTCTTCTTTCAATGGTAGAGCATGTAGATGAGGGTTCTCAGAGAGGAGAGGAACAAATGACAACCCAACCAATGGTGTCGACTTATCCTTCAAATAAAAAATATTGTAATGATACTTGTATTAATAAAACATTGCTATGAATAGTAACTAACCATATCATTTTAACGCCTTTTGTTATTTTAGTGGATTCCCATGTAGCATATCAATGTGCATGTCATAATATTATAAGTACAATGTCTGAGAGGGTGCATAGTCAAGCAACACCAGAATATGGCCTAATAGTTGAAGGGGATCAAGAGGAATATGATGATTTACTCAAGAATTTCATGAAAAATAAGAAACTGAAAAAGAAGTGATTGTACATATTTTGAAGATAAAATTTATTAATATAAACTATTTTTTGTACAATTTATGTTTTTCTACCTTCTTATGCATGAACCTTATATGTTTTGTATGTACAAAATAAAACATTTTCACATACATTCTTCTTTCATTTACCTTTAGTTTTCATTTTGCTACGTGTTATGCATGATTGGGTATAGGGAATTGAGAGTGATGCAAGGGGGGGTGAGGATGGAGGAGATTACACCTTCATTTTGTTGAAGTTTGATTAGCTTTGGAAGATATTCTTATTAAATTCATATTGTATTTGACCTAGAGAAAGCCCTAAATAATAATATTATATTATATTTGTTAAGTCAACCCTATTGTGCCTTTGTAAAAGTCGGCCCTATTGTGCCTTGACAAGTCAACTGTAAATTAGAAAGATAAAGTGGACAGGTCGGCCTGACCTAATTTATGGGGGGCACAACTTGTATTTAAAAGAGGCTAGATGCCTACTTGAAGAACACACAACAAGCTCTCTCACACAGAAAAGTGCACAAGTCTAAGAGAGTGATGCAGCTATAGAGGAAGGGGTGACACAACTATAGAGGAAGGGTGTTTTGGTGAAGGGTTTTGGTTATCTGTTGGAGTAATATCTTGGTCTAGTGGTGCACTACACTATTCTGGTTAGGGTTTTCTAATTTATCTTTTTTTTGGTGAGATCTCTCTTGAGAGAGACATTGTACTTGTTGAAGAATCTATATTGAAGAAGCTTTTCTACGTTTTCTCCCCCACGAGGGTTTCCCAGGATAAATCTTGTGTATACTATGGATTCCTTTCTTTCAATGATCCTTATTAATGCATTTATTGTTTTAATAGTCTAAATTTAAAGAATGAATAACACACGTAACTGCTTAAGAAGATTTTTAACATGGTATCAGAGCGGGCCTGAAAGAATCCATTTTCACAGTTTATATGATCTCGCTAGGGAAAATAAGACCATAGGAAGACTCTCCTAACCCTAGCGCATATTTCCTTAGGTTTAGATTCTCAGTTTGATGAAATTTTGAAAACTGCAACTGGTGTTGCAACTATTGCAGCTGTTGCAACTGTTGCAGTTGTTGCAACTGCACAAAACCCTAGAAGGTGATTTCACCTACTTTCTAGAGGAAGTTGCTCAAAGTAAGGCTACCAAGAATTTCGCCTAAGGAGGGTGCACCTTTCCCTCGGAGCAGAATTCCAAAATTCACCTTTTGAAAAATTAGGGTTTCCTCATAAACCCTAGTTTAAGACGTCTTAGTAGCTGCATAATTGAAGCTAGAACTGATCACTCTGGCATAGTACACTTTGGTAAGTACAAAACCTTTCCTTGAAAAGTTCTTATTTTTCTTATTGTATTGTTCAAGCACAAGATGGCATCTAGTACCAATCTTGATGAGAAGCTTGAAGGTGTTGATAAATTTCGAGCATGGAAGCACAGAGTGATGCTCATTCTAGAAGAGAATAATCTAGAAGTTTGTGTAAAAGAATTTCTAGAACATAATGAAGATGAGGCCAAAGAAAAGTAAAAAAAGAACCTAGTGAACATGATGAATCATTGTTGATTATGTCAAGGATAATTTGATCCTACATGTCTCATCATTGACAACTCCCAAGCAAATGTTTGAAGCCTTATCTCAATTGTATGAAGGAAAGAATATCAACCAGAATATGAACTTGAGAACACAAGTCAAGAATGTGAAGATGCAAAGTTCAAAAACTATCCAATTATATTTCACAAGAGTGCGTCAAATAAGAAAAACAACTTGAATCCATTGGAGACATAATCGACGAAGTTGAGTTGGTGATGACTACATTGAATGGTCTCCCTAGATATTGGGAATAATTCATTGAGGGTATATGTTCAAGAACAAGGATAACAAGTTTTAGCATACTGTGGGAGGATTGTACTCAGGAAGAAGCTAAATTGGCAGCAAGAGAAGAGAAACTAGGTGATGAAGAAAATCAAGCCATGGTAGCACCTGCCAGAAAAGGAAAGAGCAAGAAGGAAGTTCACTCACATAAGAAATATCATGGATTACAAAAGACTCACAATTTCAAGAAGGATTTCTCAAATTACAGATTCTTCATTTGTCAGAAGATGGAACACATTACCATAAATTGTCCCAACTCCAAAGGTCGGGTCAGAAAAGGAAAGTATAAAAGACATCATGCTTATGTCACAAAAGATGATGAACATGATCATGAGAAAACCAAAGAAGAAGAATCAAGCGAAGAATATGTTTTGATATCAACTCTTACAAGTACAGTCACTCATGGAAGTGACACATGACTTATTGATAGTGGTGCTTCTAAGCACATTATTGGTTATAAGGAATCTCTCTCAGATCTAGTTTAGAAAGATTCACCTCAGAAGGTGAATCTAAGTGATGACTATCAGTACCCCATTAAAGGAGTAGGAGAAAAATCCTACAAGCTAGACTCCTGAAAACCTATGAAGATGAAGGATGTGTTGTATGTACATGGTTTAAAGAAGAATATCCTTTCTATCTCAGCTTTAGATGAGAAAGGATTCATAGTTTCTTTCAATGATGGTGAAGTCCTCATGTGGCCTATAGGAAAATATATTGATGATGTTGTAGTGATTGGTGTCCAAGAAGGAGGATTATACAAGTTAAAGGGCCACTCAGTTTCAACGCTAGTACATAGTATAGTTACTCCAAGTGAACTATGGCATAGAATATTTGTTCATATACATTACAAAGCACTACTGATTGTGAGCAAGATGGTGATAGGTTTTCCATAAATCCAAGTGGAACATGAATGCATATGCAAAGGATGTGCACAAGGAAAGAATGTGAAGAAACCATTTCCAAGTAGCGATAACAAATCCAAAGGAGTATTGGACATTATACATTCAGACATGTGTGGACCGATGTCAGTTGCTTCACTTAGCAGGTATGTATACTATGTTTCATTTATTGATAATTTCTCACGTAAAACTTGGATTTACTTTTTGAAGGCTAAAAGTGAAGTATTCAACAAGTTCAAAGAGTTTAAGGCACTTGTTGAAAACCTGTCTAAAAAGAAGATAAATATTTTGAGATCAGATAATGGAGGAGAATTCACTTCAGATGAATTCAAGGCATTTTGTAAGGAAATTGGGATTAAGAGGGAGCTCTCTACTCCCTACAATTCTCAATAGAATGATGTGGAAAAAAGAAAGAACCATACAATCATGGAAGCAGTGAAGGCCATGATTCATGATCAAAACTTACCAATGCATCTATGGGCAGAAGTAGTCGGGACCGTTGTGTATGTGCAGAAAAGAAGTCCCCACAAAGTACTTGGGAACAAGACACCAGAAGAGATGTTTACAAGTGAAAATACAAAGGCTGGCCATATGAGGATATTTGGTTGTCCAGTATATGTGCATGTCCCCAAGGACAAGAGATCAAAGTTGGACCCTTTAGGAAATAAGGGTATATTTGTTGGATACAGTGAGATATTGAAGGCATACAGAGTTTACATCCCTGGTCATTGTTAGATTGAGACTAATAGATATGTCACCTTTGATGAGGATACAACTTTCAGTAGATCAAGACAAAATCATTCAAATGAGATTCATGACGAGGAGCCTGAATCTCCCAGAATTACATATATAGATGCATGTGATGATGTTGTACTAGAAGATCATGATATGGAAGAACCACATATACCTACAGACTCATCCTGAGAGATGAATACTAAGAAGAGAAGACCATCTTGTGCTCAATAAATTATTTAGGATGGAGAGAAGTATGGTGCTACAGATGGATCCTTTAGAGAAAGAAAGAGATCATGACCTTACTCTAGCTATGTGGCATTGCTAAGTGACATCATTGATGTTGAGCCTACTAGTTATAAAGAAGATACAAAGAAGAAAGAATGGAAGGATGCCATGGTTGAAGAGTATCAATCTATTGTAAAGAATGATGTTTGTAATGTGGTTTCGATACAGAAAGAGAAGACAATTGTAATTTCCAAGTGGATTTACAAGACAAAACATTCAGTAGATGGAAGCATCGAGAAATACAAGGAAAGGTTCGTAGCACATGGTTTCTCCCAGAAAGAAGGAATAGATTATGAGGAGACATTTTCTCATGTGGTGAGATACACTTCAATTAGAGCTATACTTGCAATAGTTGTAGTAAAGAAGTGGAAGGTATACCAGATGGACGTGGAAACAACTTTTCTAAATGGTGTAATAGAAGAAGAAGTGTATTTCGATCAGCTAAAAGATTTTGAGACACATGAAAATCAGACACATGTGTGTAGATTGAAGAAAGCCTTGTACGTGTTAAAGCAAGCACCCAGAGCATGGTATGGTAGAATTGATAGATTCTTGATGAGATTGGGCTTTAACAAGAATAAAGAAGATTCCAACCTATACTTCAAGCTTGTGGATGGTGGACCAGTGATATTATTATTGTATGTGGATGACCTGTTCCTAACAAGAAACGAGAATCTCATCACTAAAAGCAAGAGGAATCTTTTTGCAAAGTTCAAGATGAAAGACATCGATATGATGCATTACTTATTAGGTCTAGAGGTATGGCAGAGACCAAGTGAGATTTTTCCTTAACCAAGGAAAATATGTTGTAGAGATTCTGAAGAGATTTGAAATGATGGATTGTAATGCCATGCCTACATCAATGGTTTACAAATATGAAGTTGTTGAGTGATACATATTCAGAGATAGTGGATGCCACCATTTAGAGACAGATGATTGGTTCGTTGATGTACTTAACAAACAGAAGGCTAAATATATGTTTTGCAGTGAACACATTGAGTTAGTATATGGTTGAGTCAAGAAGTGTTCACTTGGTTGCAGCAAAACATGTGATGAGGTACCTAAAGGGTACAATTTATTATGGACTCAGATATGCTTCAAATCGTGAGATAAGCCTGCAAGGATTTACTGATTCAAATTGGGCTGGTAGTGTTGCAGACCGGAAGAGTACATCTGGATGTTGCTTCAGTATGGGATCAACCATGATCTCATGGTTCAACAGGAAGCAGACTAGTGTGGTGCTCAATACAACTAAAGCAGAGTATATAACAGTGTGTTCAACTAGAAACAAAGCAATGTGGCTTCGGAAGATGCTTGCAGGATTGTTTGATCTCAAGTTAGAGGCAACTTGTATCTCGTCTAACAACCAGAGTTGTGTGAAGTTGATAGAGAACCCAATGTTCCATGACAAGTCCAATCATATCGAGATCAGGTACCATTATATCAGATATATGGTACAGAGGAGATCAGCAGTGAATCTCCAGTATGTCGCTACAGATGAGAAGATAGTTGATTTGTTGACCAAGCCTCTGTCGAGAGTGAACTTTGTGTACTTCAGAGACAAGCTCGGTGTGGTCCAGAAGGATGTCCCTAGTAAGAGAGAGTGATGAGTTACATTTGCAATCCAGGGCAGTAGCTTCAACATGTGGAAAAAGCAATAGGTGGTCATTCACAGGTAGGTTACGGATACTCCAGTGAAAAATTCTGGTACGTCGAGTTACTGCTACTCCAGTGACAAATTCTGGTACGTAGAAGGTTACTCCAGTGAAAAATTATGATACGCCGAGTTACTTCTACTCTAGTGAAAAAGTCTGGTATGCAGAGGGATACTCCAATGAAAAAGTATGGTATGTCAAGTTATTGCTACTCCAGTGAAAAAGTAAGGTACACAAGTTACTAACCGTGGCACTAGCCAGCATGATCTCACACAAGGTCAACATATGCCATGACTTCAGGGCTGGTTAGTTACTCAAACTTTTAAGATGGTGGGCCAACCAGTGTGGTTGGAGGTGTTTCCTAGCCTTGGGCTAGATATGTAGTGTGTGTGCACTACATCGCCTAATCCTTGTGATTAGATTCCTGGTCATTGTGGACCAGTTTCCTGGTGTGCCAACTAGAGGTTACTAGTTCATTGTGGAACTAGATGCCAGATTATGTGTGAGATGGTGAGTGAAATCCCTGTGATGACATAAAGCCCAGATGGATGATGAGACCCTGAATTTTGATGTGGTTACAAAAATTCTTCAATATAGATTCGTGGAAATTCAAAAAATCAATGGTCAAGTATATAGAAGAGCAAAAGCAGTTGTGATGATCGTGCCAGAAGAATACCTTCCTTGCTAAGAGGGAGTGTTGAAGTTTGAGTAACTTCAAAAGATATTCTTATTATATTCATATTGTATTTGACCAAGACAAAACCTTAAAGAATAATATTATATTATATTTGTTAAGTTGGCTCTATTGTGCCTTTGTGAAAGTCAGCCCTATTTTTCCTTAACAAGTCAATTGTAAATTAGAAAGATAAAGTGGACAGTTTGTTCCTGAACTAATTTCTAGGGGGCACAACTTGTATTTATAAGAGGTTAGGTGCCTCACTTGAAGAACACACAACAAGCTCTCTCACACAGAAAAGTTCACAAGTCTGAGAGAGTGATGCAACAACAAAGGAAGGGTGGCGTAGCTACAGAGGAAGGGTGTTCTGGTGAAGGGTTTTTGGTTATATGTTGGAGGACTATCTTGGTCTAGTGGTGCACTACTCTATTATGGTTAGGGTTTTCTAGTTTATCTTCTGTTTGGTGAGATCTCTCTTGAGAGAGACATTGTACTTGTTGAAGAATCTATATTGAAGAAGCTTTGTTGGGTTTTCTCCCCCACTAGGGTTTCCCAAGATAAATCTTGTGTATACTGTGGATGTCTTTCTTTCAGTGATCCTTATGCATGTAGTTATTTTTTTAATCGTCTAATGTTAAAGAATACAGAACACACTTAACTGCTTAAGAAGAATTTTAAAACATGTGGTTGGCCTTGTTTAGAAGAGAATAAATTATTCTTGAAACCAAGAGGAGTTCATTCAGGTATTCCCCTTTAGTATTTCTAGAGAATCATACATATTTAATTATTATTCAGTCATATAACATTTTATTCTATTTAACAAATGCAACCAGATACATGTTTAGATATTATCTAGTCATATAACCTTTTATTCTCTTTGAAAAATTCAAGTTTGAAGAGAAACCACCTCTACGATCCATAAGGAATTTCCATCAAGCTAATCATTTGCTTCTCTTGCCTCATGTTGTTTTCCTTCATTGCCTTGTATACCATTTCAATTGTTTCTCTAACATATTTCAATTTCAACTAAAGCCTACCCTAGCCTACCCTAGCATAGCTTAGCCTGGCCTAGACCATCCTAGCCTAGCCTAGCCTAACCTATCATATCCTTGCATATCATACTCTAGCCTAAGCTATCCTACTCTAACATAGCCTATCCTACTCTAACATAGCTTATCCTATCCTACTCTAGCTTAACCTACCTTAGCTTAGATCTTAGCCTAGCCTAACCTAGCTTAGCCTAGCCTAACTTAGCCTAGCCTAACCTAGCCTCATCTAGCTTAGTCTGCTCTAGATTAGCCTCATCTAGCATAACCTATTCGATCTTAGCCTACACTAGCCTATCCTAGCCTATCCCACCCTATTATATCCCACCCTATATTTTCCTACTCTAACCTAGCCTATCACAACCCAGCCTAGCCTATCATAACCTACTCTAGCCTAGCTTGACCTCTCCTAGCCTAGCCTAGCCTCTCCTAGCCTAACATAATCTACCCTACCTTAGCCTATCTTATCCTAGCATACTCTAGCCTAGCCCATCCTATCCTATCCTAGTCTATCCTGGCCTACTCAATTCTACTCTAACCTACCCTAATCTACCCTAGTCTTTCTTAGCCTACTCTAGCCTAGCCTAACATACCATAGCATATCCTAGCTTAGCCTAAACTAGCCTAGTCTATCTTATCCTACTGTAGCCTAACCTAGCCTAGACTAGCCAAGCCTACTCTATACTAGCATAGCCTAGCATAACCTAACCTAGCCTACAATACCCTACCCTACTCTAGCCTAGCCTATCCTAGCATAACATAACATAACATAACCTAGCCTAACCTAACCTGGCCTACTCAAGCCTATCTTAGCCTAGCCTAATGTAGCCTACCCTAGTTTAGATTAACCTCGCTTACTCCAGCATATGCTACTCTATCCTAGCCTAGCCTACTTTAGCCTACCCTACCCTAGCCTAGCCCAACTTAGCCTACCTTATCCTAGCTTCGGCTAGACTAGCTTAGACTACTCTAGCCTAGCCTAACCTAGACTACTCTAGCCTAGCCTAGCTTGGCCTAGCCTAGTTTAGCTTAGCCTAGCCTAGCATAGCTTAGCCTAGCCTGATCTACTCTAGCTTAGTCTAGCCTACTCTTTCTTAGCCTACTCTATCCTAGCCTATCATAGGTTAGCCTACTCTAGCTTATAGCCTACATTAGCCTATCCTATCATATTCTAGCCTAGCTCATCCTAGCTTAGCCTAGCCTAGCCTAGCCTAGCCTATCCTAAATTATCTTACTCTAGCCTAGCTTGGCCTACTCTAGTCTACTCTAGGCTATCCTAGCCTGCTCTAGCCTAGCCTAGTCCATCCTAGCCTAACCTAGCCTAGCCCAGCCTATCCTAGCCTATCATAGTCTAGCCTAGCCTAGCCTAACCTAGCCTAGCCCATCCCGGCCTAACCTATCCTAGCCTACTTTAGCTTGATCTAGCCTAGCCTAGACTAGCCTATCCTATCCTACTCTAGCCTAGCCTAGCTTAGTCTAGTGTAGCCTAGTCTAGCCTACTCTAGCTTATACTACTCTATCCTAGCCTAAACTATCATAGTCTAGCCTACTCTAACCTAACCTAGCATAACCTATCATACTCTAGCCTTGCCTAGCATAACCTATCCTACTCTGACCTAGCCTACTTTGGCATAGCCTAGCCTACTCTAGCCTAACCTAGCCTACTCTAGCCTAACCTAGCCTACTCTAGCCTACTCTAGCCTAGCCTAGCCTAGCCTAAGCTAGCCCAGCCCAGCCTAGCCTAGCCTAGCCTAACCTAGCCCAGCCCAGCCTAGCCTAGCCTAGCCTACTCTAGCTTGATCTAGCCTAGCCTAGACTAGCCTATCCTATCCTACTCTAGCCTAGCCTATCTTAGTCTAGCATAGCCTAGCCTAGCCTACTCTAGCTTATAATAATCTATCCTAGCCTAAACTATCTTAGTCTAGCCTACTCTAACCTAGCCTAGCATGGCCTATCCTACTCTAGCCTTGCCTAGTGTATCCTATCCTACTCTAGCCTATCTTACTTTGGCTAGCCTAGCCTACTCTAGCCTAACCTATTCTAGTCTAGCCTACTCTATCCTACTTTATCCTACTATTATCCTATCTTAATCTACTATACCCTAGCCTAGCCTACTTTAGCTTAGCCTATTCTTGCATAATCTAGCTTAGACTAGCCTAACTTAATCTATCCTAGCCAGGCCTAGCCTACTCTAGTCTACTCTAGCCTATTCTACAGTAGCCTAACCTACTTTATCCTATACTAGCCTAGCCTACTCTAGCATAGCAAACCTACACTAGCCTAGCCTAACCTACTCTAGCGTAGCCTACACTAGCCTAGCCTAACCTACTCTAGCGTAGCCTACTCTAGCCTAGCCTAACCTACTCTAGCCTAGCCTACTCTAGCCTACCCTACTCTTTCATATCCTACTCTAGCCTAGCCTAGGTTAGCCTACTCTAGCCTACACTAGGCTAGCCTATCATTGCATGGACTAGCCTAGCCTATTCTAGCCTACCCTAGACCAACCTAGCATGCCCTACCCTAGCCTACTCCAACCTACTCTAGCCTAGCCTAGCTCAACCTACTCTAGGCTACCCTAGCTCAATCTTCTCTAGCCTAGCCTAGCCTAACCTAGCCTGGTCTTGTTGGGTATATGTTATATTCTTTGCATGTGTGTATGTGGGCGCATCAAATTCGACAACTGCATCTAACGATCCCTCTGGTACTAATCTTTGTGTTGTGTGCGTCGGGCGGTTCCTAGGGGGGTCCCAGTGGGAGCCAGGTATGGCTCCCCCTAGTTATGCAAGTGTTTGGGGCAGTGTCGCAAATTTTTTTGGGGGGCATTTTTTTTTCTATTTTTAGCGGATTTTGTTATTTTTAGCGGTTTTCTAAATTAATCTCGGATTAAGGGATTAGGGTTTTGGTATCTATGAAATACCTAAAAACATTGTATATATTGTATGGTGAATGGTGAAATTCGATATAATGAAAATAAGAAAGGTTTTCCCCAGTTGAAAGTTTCCTGTATAAATCTCTGTATACTATGTGTATGAGCCATTGATTAATTTATGTTTTGCTTAAGAATCTATATGCATTTCTTTACTTCACAGGTTTAAAACTTACATGTGGTATCAGAGCTCATTTTTGGCTTCAGAGGGATACCTTTGTTGTTGAGGGTTTGGCTCGGGCTAGATAGATCAAGTTTATCTTGGGTCTGTGATAAACCTACGTTTAGTGGGAGCTTTTGTAGTGGAGATTCAAGTGTAGAAAGAGGAATGGCGAGATCTTCTAGAATAGAGATAGAGAAGTTCAACGGTAAAAAAATTGAACTATGGAAGCTCAAGATGGAGGACCTTCTTGTAGATAAAGAAAAATAGATCGTTGTGGAACCTGGTACACAACCTACTGGTACGCAGCTTACTGGAACACAGTCAACTGGTACACAACCTACTAGTACATAAACTACTAGTACACCACCTAGTGGTATGTCGAAGGAAGATTGGGAGAAGTTGGACAGAAGAGCAAGGAGTACTATTCAACTCTACCTGGCAGATTTTGTGTTGTTGAATGTCTTGGGAGAATCTACAACCAAGGAACTATGGGATAAGTTAGGGAATTTGTATCAATCAAAGTCCTTGGTAAGCAAGTTGTTTCTTCGAAAGAAGATGTATCATATTAGGATGGAAGATGGAGATTCTATGACAAAACATCTAAATGCCTTTAATACTCTGGTAAGTCAACTTGTCTTTGTTAATATTACGATTGCAGAAGAAGATAAGTGTATTACTTTGTTATGTTCTTTTCCAGACTCTTGGGATAATCTAGTTGTAGCAATTGGTAGTACCACTCAATCTACATTGAAGTATGAGGATGTAGTTGCATCCTTGTTATCTGAAGAGATGAGGCGAAAAAACATGGATGGTCATAGCACAAACACTTTATTTGTAAGAGGTCATACCCAAGACAAGAATCCTGGTAAATCTTTGGGGGGGAGACCTAAATCTTTGAGCAAATGTTGGAAGTGTGGTAAAGTAGGGCATTATAAGAAAGATTGCAAGTCTAAGAAGGTTGATAAACCAAAGGGATCTGATAGTACCTCTTCCACAAAGGCAAAAACCTCCACTGAAGAAGGAGGTGATGTTTACCTGGCATCTACAGGTACACATGCATACCGTGATGTATGGTTGATCGACTCAAGTGCGTCATACCATATGACTCCTCACAGGGAGTGGTTCTCTGAATATGAAAAATACGTTGGTGATGTATTCCTAGGAGATGACTCGACAACCAAAATCATGGGACGTGGAAGGGTTAAGTTTATGCTAAAATATGGAAGGATTAGAACTCTCCCTGGGGTTCTGCACATTCCAAAACTAGTTAGGAGCCTAATATCTGTAAGCAAGTTGGATGATGCAGTAGTGGATACTGTATTTGGAAAGTGCACTTGCAAGATGGTACAAGGAGCAATGGTTTTGATGAGGGGAATTCGGTGTGGATATCTGTACAAGTTTTTGGGAAGAACTTATAATAATGGGTGTAACAGTTCTTTTGTCCTTGAGCAGACAAATAAAGAAGACAAGACCAATATCGTCCCTGGAAAGAAGACCATGATGTGGCATCAAAGACTGGGGCATATTAGAGAAAAGGGCCTTCGAACACTACACAGTAAAGGCATGTTTGAAGGTATGTCTAATTGCACTCTGGATTTTGATTTCTGTGAATATTGGATATATGATAAACAAAATCGAGTAAGATTCCCATCTGGTGCTACAAGAGAAAAGGGGATCTCAGAAGTGATATACAGTGATGTGTTTGGACCTGTGCTTGTTCCATCACTAGGTAAGTCTGTGTATTATGTTTCATTCGTAGATGATTTCTCAAGGTACACATGGATTTATTTTCTTAGAAATAAATATGAGGTATTTGATAAATTTAAAGAGTTTAAGGCTCTAGTAAAAAATCAGACAAAGAAGAAAATAAAGGTACTAAGAATAGATAATGGAGGAGAATTTTCCGAAAATGAATTCGAAGATTCTGTAAGAAGTGTGGTATAGAAAGGCAGAAGACTACTCCATACACTCCACAACGTAATGGAGTTGCAGAAAGGATGAACAGGACACTGATGGAAAAAGCAAGGAGCATGCTCAGCGGTGTCGAGTTAGGAAAGAAACTCTAGGCAAAGGCAGTGGGTACAGCATGCTACCTGGTCAATCGATCACCTTCATTAATGTTGGATGAAAAAAATCCACATGAAGTATGGACTGAAAATAAACCCTCTCTTCAACATCTTAGAGTGTTTGGTTGTGATGCTTATGTACATGTTCCAAAGGAAAATAGGAGTAAGCTGGATAAAAAAGATGAAAAGTGTATCTTTATTGGTTATAAAGATGGTGTGAAAGGTTATAAGCTTTGGAACCCATAAACTAAGAATATTGTTTATAGTCAGGATGTTGTTCTTAGAGAGGTAAAAGATGTGTCCAAATAAGAATTCTTACCAAGAAAGACAAACCTGAGAAAATAGAGCTAGAGTTGGATGATGCAAAATCTGAATCATCTAAAGAAGATGAAGCAGAAGAAGAAGAAGAAGAACCTCATACCCCAGTATTGAGGAGATCAATGAGAGAAATAAGGCAACCAGAAAGGTATATTCCACCTAATTTTCGTTCCATTTTTTCTTTATCTATTACTGATGATGATCCAAGAATTGTCAGGGAAGCAGTGAACTCAGAGGATAGTAAACTCTGGAAGAAGGTCATGGTTGAAGAAATGGATGCCTTGGATAAGAATGAGGCATGGGATATATTTGAGTTTCCATCTCGAAGAAAATCTGTTGGTAGAAAATGTTTGTTTAAGAAGAAGTTTAATGCAGAAGGAAAAGTGGAGAAATACAAAGCTCGGTTAGTCGAAAAATGTTATTTCCAGGTAGAGGGAATTGACTTTGGTGAGATTTTTTCTCCTGTTGCTAAGTTAACTTCTATTATATTTATTTTATCTATTGTTTCTACTTTTGATCTTGAAGTGGAACAGATGGATGTGAAGACAACATTCCTACATGGGGATCTGGAAGAAGAAATCTACATGAAGCATCCAGAAGGCTTTGTAGTAAAGGGAAAGAAAGAGCTGGTCTGTAAGCTAAAGAAGTCACTATATGGTCTGAAGCAATCACCTAGGATGTGGTACCAAAATTTTGACACATACATCCTTGGATTGGGATTTGTGAGAAGCAAGGCTTATCACTGTGTATATTCGAAGAAGGTTGGTAATCACTTCATTTATGTAGTGTTGTATGTTGATGACATGTTGTTGGTAGGAAATAACATGGATGTTATCAAGGAAGTGAAATCGCATCTATCCTCCAAATTTGACATGAAGGATCTCGGTGCTGCTAACTTCATTCTGGGAATGAAAATTAAAAGAAATCATGCAAACAGGAAACTCTGGTTGAATCAGAGAAAATATGTTGAGATGATATTGCAGATGTTTAATATGCATGGAAGTAAACCAGTCAAGGTTCTTATTCCTATAGGTGTAAAGTTATCTACAGATTAGTGTCCCAAGACACAAGAAGAAGAAGAGAACATGTCCCATGTTCCATATGCCAGTGCAGTTGGCAGTTTGATGTATGCAATGGTCTGCACTAGACCAGACATTGCACATGCAGTGGGAGTTTTGAGCAGGTATATGTCAAAACTAGGGAAGGAGCATTGGACAACAATAAAGAGGGTCTTCAGGTATTTGCATGACACTACCAATTATGGATTGTGCTACCAAGGAAGACCAAGATTGGACAGAGTGGTGTACATACATGGCTTTGTTGATGCAAACTAGGCTGGAGATCTGGATCGCAAAAGATCTACAAGTGGGTATGTGTTTAACCTATTTGGAGGAGCAATCAGTTGGATGAGTAAAAGACGAGCTATAGTGGAACTCTCAACTACAGAAGTTGAATACATGGCAGTCACTCATGCAAGCAAGGAAGCAGTATGGTTACATAGATTGTGTTTGGGTATTGGGTTGGTACAACAAGCAGTGAGATTAGATTGTGATAGTCAGAGTGGAATCTTCCTGGCAAAGAACCCAACTTATCATTCGAAGACAAATCATATTGATATTCAGTATCACTTTGTGAGAGACATGGTTGAGGAAAATAAGGTGTTGCTGGAAAAGATTGACACTTTGAAGAATGTTGCAAATTTATTGACAAAGTCTGTGAGCACAGAAAATTTCTCCTAGTGTAGAGTAACAATGGCAATTGTTGCCCTGGATTGTTGACTATATAATCCTGTGGACCCCTATATGCAAAGAAAACAACAAGTGGGAGAATGTTGGGTATATGTTATATTATTTGCATGTGTGTGTGTGGGTGCATCAGATTCGACAACTACACATGACGATTCCTCTATTAGTTCTCTTTGTCTTGTATGCGACAGGTGCTTCCTATCATAGCCTATCCTAGTCTAGCCTAGACTACTCAATCATACTCTAGCCTACCCTACTCTACCCTAGCCTATCTTAACCTACTCTAGCCTAGCCTAACATACCATAGCATATCCTAGCTTAGCCTAAACTAGCCTAGTCTAGATTATCCTACTTTAGCCTAACCTAACCTACTCTAGCCTAGACTAGCCAAGCCTACTCTATCCTAGCATAGCCTAGCCTAAACTAACCTAGACTACCATACCCTACCCTACTCTAGCCTAGCCTAGCCTAACATAACATAACATAACATAACCTAGCCTAACCTAACCTCACCTACTCAAGCCTATCTTAGCCTAGCCTAATGTATCCTAACCTAGTTTAACTTAACCTTACTTACTCTAGCATATGCTAATCTATCCTAGCCTAAGCTACTTTAGCCTAGCCTAGCCTAGCCTACCCTACCCTAGCCCAACTTAGCCTAGCCTAGCCTAGCCTAGCCTACCCTACCCTAGCCCAACTTAGCCTAGCCTAGCCTAGACTACTCTACCCTAACCTAGCCTACTCTAGCCTAGCCTGCCTTGGCCTAGCCTGCCTTGGCCTAGATNAGTGTAGTGTAACTTAGCCTAGCCTAACCTACTCTAGCTTAGTCCAACCTACTCTTGCTTAGCCTACTCTATCCTAGGCTAGCCTACTCTAGCTTAGCCTATCCTAGCCTATCCTAGCCTACTCTAGCCTAGCTCATCCTAGCTTATCCTATCCTAGCCTAGATTAGCCTACTCTAGCCTAGCTTGGCCTACTCTAGTCTACTCTATCCTAACCTAGACTACTCTATCCTAGCCTAGCCTAGCCTAGCCCAACCTAGCCTAACCTAGCCTAGCCCATCCTAGCCTAGCCTAGCCTATTCCAGCCTAGCCTACTCTATCTTGATCTACCCTAGCCTGGACTAGCCTATCCTATCCTACTCTAACCTAGCCTAGCCCAACCTAGCCTAGCCTATTCCAGCCTAGCCTACTCTAGCTTGATCTACCCTAGCCTGGACTAGCCTATCCTATTCTACTCTAGCCTAGCCTAGTCTACTCTAGCCTAGCTTAGCTTATCCTACTTTATCCTAGCCTAATCTAGCCTACTCTAACCTAGCCTAGCATGGCCTATCCTACTCTAGCCTTGCCTAGCCTAGCCTATCTTACTCTGGCCTAGCCTACTTTGGCCTAGCCTAGTCTATTCTACTTTAACTTATCATACTCTACCCTAGTCTATCCTTCTACTATCCTATCCTAGTCTACCCTACCCTAGCCTACCCTAGCTTAGCCTAGCCTATTCTACTCTAGACTACCCTAGCCTACTCTAACTTAGCCTACTCTTTCCGACTCTAGCTTAGACTAGCCTAACTTACTCTAGCCTAGCCTAGCCTAGCCTACTCTAGTCTACACTAGCCTAGCCTAATTTATCCTAGACTAGCCTAGCCTACTCTAGCTTATCAAGCCTACACTATCCTGGTCTAACCTACTCTAGTGTAGCCTACTCTAGCCTAGTCAAATCTAACTTAGCCTACTCTTGCATAGGCTACTCAAGCCTACTCTAGCCTAGCCTGGGTTAGCCAACTCTAGCCTACAATAGCTTTGCCTATCATCACCTAGACCAGCCTAGCCTAGCCTAGTTTAACAACCTAGCCTAGCCTACTCTATCCTACCCTAGACCAACCTAGCATGCCCTATCCTAGCCTACTCCAATCTACTCTAGTCTACCCTAGCATACTCTAGTCTAGCCTAGCCTAGCTCAACCTACTCTAGGCTACCCTAGCTCAGCCTTCTTTACCCTAGCCTAGCCTAACTTAGCCTGGCCTAGCCTAGCCTACTTTAGCTAGGCCTACTTTAACCTAGCCTAGCCTAGCCTAATCTACTCTAGCCTAGCTCGACCTAGACTACTCTATCATATCCTAGCCTGGCCTACTCTATCCTTGTTTGTCCTAATCTAGCCTAGCCTATTCTAGCTTAGCCTGCTTTATCCTAGCCTAGCCTACCCTACTCTAGCATGCTCTAGCCCAGTCTATTCTAGCCTACTGTAGTTTATCCTACTATAATCAACATACTCTAGCTTACTCTACTCTAGCCTACTCTAGTTGACTCTAACCTACTCTATCCTAGCTCAGCCTACTTTGTGCTAGCATACACTAGCCTAACTTATTGTAGCCTACACTAGCCTAACCTATTCTATCCTACTCTAGTCTAGCCTATCATATTCTACTCTAGCCTAGCCTAGCCTAGCTTTAGCCTATCCTATCCTACTCTAGCATAATCTAGCTTAACCTACTATTTTCTATTGTAGCCTATAAGCCTAGCATAGCCTACTCTAATCTACTCTAGCATAGCCTACTTTAGCCTAGACTAGCCTAGCCTACTTTAGCCTAGCCTAGCCTAGCCTAGTCTAGCATAGCCTACTCTAGCCTAGTCAACTCTAACCTTGCCTACTCTAGCTTAGCCTACTCTAGCATAGGCTAGCTTAACCTAATCTAGCCTACTCTAGCCTAGCCTAGCTTAGACCAACATAGCCTAGCCTAGCCTAGCCTACTCCAACCTAGCCTAGCCTAGCTTAGCCTACTCTAGCCTAGCCTAGCTTAGCCTTTTCTAACTTAACCTAGCCTAGCCTACTTTGGCCTAGACCAGCCTAGCATACTCTAGCCTAGCCTAGCCTCACATACTCTAGTCTAGCCTAGCCTGGCCTATTCTAGCCTAGCCTAATCTACTGTAGCCTAGCCTAGCCTACTCTAGCATAGTCTACTCTAGCCTAGCCTAGCCTGCTCTATTACCCTACCCTACTCTACCATACTCTAACTTACTCTAGCCTAGCCTATTTTATCCTACTCTAGCTTGACCTTCTCTAATCGAGCATGCTTTAGCCTAGCCTAGCCTACGCTACTATACCCTACTCTAGCCTACACTAGCCTAGCCTAACCTACTCTAGTCGACTCTATTCTACTCTAGCCTACACTAGCCTAGCCGACTCTAGCCTAGCCTATTCTAGCTGACTCTAGTCTAGTCTTGCCTACTCTAGCCTAGTGTACTCTAGCCTAGCCTAGTCTAGCCTAGCCTATTCTAGCTTAGCCTATTGTATCCTAGTTTATTGTAGTCTACTCTAACCTAGCCTATCCTAGCTTAGCATCTAGAGTCTACCCTACTCTAGCCTACTATATCCTAGCCTAACCTAATCTAGCCTAAAGTTGTAAGAGTTAATGTATATACATGTAGTTAAGACATTTAATAAACACATATTCAAATTCAATCTAAAAAAAAATCACATTATAATTTAATTTTAAAATATAAATTTAGGTAAATAAGTTAAAATATAAATTTAGGTAAATAAGCATTATTACTTTATATTATATAAATATAAATATTCTTTCATTACACATTATATAATTTTAATTAAACAAGTACATCATACTACATTGTATGATTAATAAAATATAATGTAGAACTTAATGAAATATTAATTATTTAAAATTCAAAATTATTTAAAAAATAAGTTAAATTATATTATATTAATAAAAAAAAAAGATTGTAAATTATATCCATTTAATAGGGAAAAGATGTTAAAAGAAACTAAATTTATAGAATTCAATAACATAATGCAATATATGGATAAAAAATATATTTATACTTAACTTATAAACTCAAAATCATTTTAAAAGAGTCAATTAAACTACAAGGGATCCAATGATATTTAGAAAAATAAGTTTTTTTAATTTATTTTAATTAAATTAATTGTATTATTAAAACTTTTGAATTTATTTTAATTAAATTAATTGTATTATTAAAACTGGCTTATGTTTAACATTGAAAACGATGGAAAAAATTAAAATCAACTGTAAAACTAAAACTAATAGCTAGTCAACTCCAAATGGATTGCCATAGTCTCGTTGCTTTGAGCAGGGACTAATAAACAAAAATAAAAAGAGACAAGTAAAATTAAACTACATCCATGAAAAACTAATTTAGTAAACAAAATCATTTTAAGAGAGTATATTCATGGAAGAACTAAATTTAATAATATAGAGACAAGTTAAACCAAACTACATGAGAAACTAATTTAATAAGCCAAAAAATGGTTTAAATTAAACTTAAACTACACTAATGGATAAACAAAACTATATACACAGGAAGATTAAACTTAATAAACACACAGGAAGATTAAACTTAATAAACACACAGTAGGGTAAAACTATACTATAGCTAGACTAACAGCATCAAGAAACTATAGTCCGAAACTGGAAACTAAATTTATGGTGTGATATGACATGATGGATGGATGATGCATGGAAGCTCTCCTAATGCCGATTCACTTCCCATCAATGCTAAAAGACCGTTGAAATGAATGGGATGGTTGAATAAACTAATAATAGAAAACTGCTGCAATGATTTTGTTTGTTATTAATGACAGAATTAAGAGAAAGAAAGTTGGACATGGGATTGGAGAAATCAACAGAAATAAAAATGGCCATATTATAACTGAAATAATAGGACAAGGGCTTGTGAGAGTAAATGTACTTTCAATGGAATCTCCGCATTTACTGGGAGAGAGCGTTGATCATTATTTCCAATTGGAGTTTTCTAAAATTTTGACAGAATGAAAGTAAGGTTATGCATGATGGACAAATACATTAAAATTGTTGAAATCAATTTAAAAAAAAAAACATGGCATTTGTGAGAGCAGAGAAGACCATAGGGCAAAGGAAATAATGATAGAATATACCTGAAATATAAAGAAGCCATTATTGAGAGAGAACGATAACCCTTGACCAGCTCAATCGCCCTTTCTTTAAAGTTGTTTTCTCCAACAGAGGATGATCAAAATCCAATTTCCGCCTCCTCTATCACATACACATTACATGGGCAGGCACATGCACAGGCACAGACCGAAACGCCCAGCCTCGCAGATATACCGGACCAGACAAAAGATAGGCTTAGGCACAGGCACAGACCGAAACGCCCAACCTCGCAGATATACCGGACCAGACAAAAGATAGAGGATGAAGAAGAAGTAAGTGTGAATTTTCTGTAAGATTTTGACAATATATATACTTCATTTCAACGGATACATTGGCCTCCCCTCGCTCATGAACAAATGAAGGAAAACTTCAAAATTGGTCTACCGCACCACATCAAAAAAGATGGTAAAACCAAAAAGCGCTCTCTTGTTTTTTGTGCTTTTTGTTTTTCAATTTTTTTGGATTCCTGCTTTTTTTTTTTCAATTTTTTTGGATTCCTTTTTCAATTTTTTTGGATTCCTGTTTTTTGAAATGTATCTATTAGCCCCGATTTACCATAAATTTGTGAATTCTTCTATGCATCTATTAGCCCTGATTTTCCATAAATTTGTGAATTCTTCATATTCTCAAAATCTGTTAGCCCTGATTTACCATAAACTTTTTAACTCTTCAAATTCTCTTTTGATTTTGTAAAAAGTCTCATGTAAATATCCAATTTTTTTATTTTTTTTGGACAGAGGTTTATTGAACATATATGGACGAATAGAGACAAAATTGAGATGTTGAAGTGGAATTGTAACTCAAAGTTGTTCGCTACATTGTTGAGATATGAAGAGTGGTCTAACATCTAAATTTGGGGTTTCAGTAATTATCACTGGCATCTGAAACAAAAATGGAGGTAATTACCACTGATATCTGAACAAGTTTATGTTTGCAAGGAACCCAGAAAGATCGATGCAGGGTATCTGTTGGACTGCACATGGATTAGATCACTTTCTAAACTTTTGCTTGAGCAGTGTTGTTTGTGACAAATTTACAGCCTCTGTGATTGATAGTTTGAATGTGCTTGTCACACCACTATCTTAATTTCTTGTGCCTCCTCCCACATTTCTCTTCAATCTGAAGTTTCAGTTTACTGTCCAGTGTGGCTTTCACTTCTAGAGGCTCAGAGAATCATTTGGCTATCCAATAGAAATTTAAGTATGGTGAAATCTACAAATAAGGATATTTGGGATCAGCTGGAAGGCCCTTTATATGCAACTGCAAATGTCGATACAGACAAACTTCTTAAAACCGAGAGTTGGGTGACCTCAGGCATCTCACATGGCTACAATCCTATATTCTCCTCGTCGTAATGCATTGTAATGCATCGTGATGGTGATCAAGATTCTGTATGTTCAGGCTTTTGGTGGTGATTTGGCTTGTGTTATTAGGCTTGTGACCATTAGATAAATCTTGGTGACATTGTTTCAAGCACATCAAAAGAGGGAATACTTATGGCACCTACGGAACTGTATAAAGAAAATAATTTAAATTTGAAGGGTCTTTTGTCATGTTACTCTTGGATGCATGCTATTCCTGTTTATAATTATGTAAATTTGAAGGCCTTGATATTTGAACAAGATGAAGATGGCAGATTTTATAATTATGTAAATTTGAAGGCCTTGATATTTGAACAAGATGAAGATGGTATATTGCAGGTGAAAGTGAATAGTGGGATATTTCTAGTACTAGTGCTAGTTTTGCATTTTATGCAAGAGCTGCAGGCAAGATACAATAAGTGATAATTCATCTTATTTACTTCACAAGAAAGGACCTGTTCTTTGTGGTAATCATGGATGAAATATTCCTTGAACAAGAAAGATACAAGAAGGGGTAAGTTATCTTATTTATACCACATGGAAGGACCTGTTCTTTGTGATAATCATGGATGAAATATTCCATGGAGATGGAACTAATGAGTCCATGGGAAATGGATAGTCACTATTATATTTTGACAACAAGCCCCAAGGTGTGAATAAAATTATCAGGGAAGGAAATTATGATGGGCTTATCATCAATGAGGATTAAGTTGGAGTAATCTCAGAAGCAGTTCCCAGGAACTTGTAAACCATTTATCCATAAAAAATGGTTCTTCTAGCCATTGTCGGATCTTTGAAATATATGCGTTTCAAAAATGCAATTCTTTGGCTAGGTAACATAGGATAAATTACAATGTAGTAGTTTATTTATTTTGTTGGGAATCTTTTGTTGAAACAACCTTTGAGTTTGTATGACAAATAAACAACTTAAGTCATCTGCAGAATTTGTGTACACTTTAAATCACAAAAAGGTTATGAACACATTATAGAAAAATAATTTATTACTATATCTTCAAGACAACAAGATAGAGCCTGGTTCTCAGATCCTTTTGTCAAATATAGATTCTTCCTTAGAACATGGCAATCAAACTACATTTAATATGCCTACACTACATTTAAGAGGTCTACACTAGGGACTGGAATTGAAATAAAAAAAGTAAGGTATGGGTTGTTCTATAAGAAGCATTAAGGAAGACACTTGAATAAGAGGTTTCAAAAATCCCCGCGAGGGAAGTGTTCCTTTTGAGAAAATTAGCTTGTAATGATCCCCTGAGCTGGAAGAAGCATTTAAAATAATTAATAACTTGTGTGAAGCAGAGATTGCAAATCTGATGAATGATGGAGGTGGTGGTTTTGATAAATCAAATCAAAGTGCAGAAGAAGCTCCTAAACATCTTCTTTGGTTGTCAGATCCGGATGTTGTAATCCTTGCAACATCAAGCCTTCATAATTTGCATCTTGCTTATGTTGTTTCCCTGAACTCCCAGCATGAATCAATAGAGTTTCTTCCTTTTCTGTAGAAGCTTGAACACTTCTCCTCCTGTTATGTGTTATACTATAGATTGCACACTTCACAGGTATGAGAGTGCCCTGAAAAAAATTGTTGCAGCAAGAATTCTTATTTTGAGTGCTTGCAACTCATGAAGAGTGATCCAAAAAAAAAATCCACGGCCTTGACATTTGCAAATATGGCAGAAAGAGGTCTTATTTTGGAGGGAAGGGGTGATCATATGTTTAGTGAAGAAAGTTTTGAGGAGGTTTCTATGACATATTGCAACACTCATTCTTTAAAAAGATAGCTTTAGGGGTCTTTTTTGCAGGTGGTCTATGGAAATAAGAATCAACAATGGATTAGATGCTAAGGATGACAATTGACGAGGCTTCAATTTTATCCAATGAACTTTGTGAAGAGTTCCAAGCTCTATGAAAGAGAGCAGAGGCTGAAAAAATTGCATTAGAGTACTAAAATGATGTTCAAAGTACCATAACCCTACTTGTAACTGCTCTAAAATGGGTAGAGGTTTCAAGGATTGGATTTTATATGACATGTGGAAATTAGTACAATCTTAAGTTAAGCTTGTAGCTATTAAAAGTGAAAATTTACTCATATTGGATTATGAAGAAGATTAGAAAAGGTAGGAAAATATTTAGCACATTATTTGGTTGTACAACGATTATAGCTTTCTGAAACCAAGTCGGAAATGGAGGGTCAAGCAAAGGAATATGTAGAGGATGATATATTTTAAAAAACGGGCAACAATTTTAGTGGAATGAATGCTTACAAAGTTGGGTATAAAGCTTTTTAGTTGCATTTTTTTAATTGTATAGGCTTCATGTTTTTTGTTACTACTACTTTCTTAACATAAATGATAAAATTGGGTTTTATCTTAATGTGTTGCAATATCAATATGCCATATATTGGATTCCTTGAACCTTACTACAATTTTATTTTCAAATTCAATGAGTTTATAATTTGTTATCTATTATTCTTTGCTCTGTAATATCTATGCTTTGCTTGTGATTACTTAATGCTACTAAAACTCGATATTACACACCCTTGGATGGTTGCTTCTAATAAGCCAACAACCTAGCTGTTTTAGTTTTTGCAACTTTTGTCTACAATTTATATTATGCAGGGGCCTTAGCTGATAATATGGAATGTTTTTTATTGCATTCATTGAGCCTATCTCACACAGACTAAAAAGGTAATAAATAATTGTACACAAACTTTGACAAACAAGTGTTACTGGTTAAGGCCCATTTGATAGTTACTGCCATAATTCCTATATTGGTAAAACTTAATTATTGTGCTAGTCTTAATACTATATAAGGGTGAACCGAATATCTTTAATACTGACGGGGTTTTAGAATCCTACTGACAAGTCATCCAAGATTATTTCAATGATCTCTGTTTTTCCCACTATTAGAATTTCAATTTATCCTAAATTGGATGTGCTGATGGTTAGCTCACCTAGATTTGGTTCTCTAACCACTGACCAAAGGATCTATAAAAGGTTGCTTTACTACAACTCGATTTCTCTAGGAAGTTAACCTTGCCATTATGAATTATCATGTGTTTAACCAATTGAAAGCTTGTTTTTGTTATGGATATGATAGATTTGATTCTTTGGCTTGTATTAGAAAGATACATGTTGTTGCTGTGAATGTAATATTTTTTCCTATATGGTGTCTTTATATTGGTTATGACCCTGCCAGTGTTCAAATCTATAGTTTTATGTAGATCTTATCTTCTATTTCATTTGTCTTGGACATGTAATAATTCCATGAAATATGAATCTATTTCTAAATCCCTATTCCAAAATATGGGCTTACACCATCATAAAATACAAATCCAAGGCCTATTTAAGTAGTTAATGTAAAATTATCCCCTTTTTGGATAGTGAATGATGTTCCTTGTTATATTCCTTCGAAAGTACTAGGATTAAATTCTTTGGTAAAAAATGCTTTTGAATCTTTTAATATCATCAACAAATATATTTAACATGACATCAACAAATTCTATGACTTTCAAAACTCATGGAAAAATATTGCATGATAAAAACTCATGGAGTAAGGAAATACAACCTCTTCTGTCTCAATTTAGATAAGTATAGGAATATCTATAGATAAACATTTTGTTATGTGACTATTGATGCTTTTCATCAATTTGCAGACTATAATATATCAAGCTTTCGTTTAAATGCTCAGCATATGAGCATTTTCAATGAGTTTTCAAAATGCGTCAAGAGGGAAGTGCAAGTTTGCATTCCTCTTTCAAAAGATGAGCTTTGGAATTTTAAATGCACTTTATGCAATATTATGGACACACTTAATGCAATATTAGTATAATGATAAGATTGACTGTGCACTTCATGTTTCTAGGGCAACTTACTACAGGCATAAATTTGAACCATAGTAGCATAATTTGCCCAAATTGGGGTTTACCGTACGGAAATTTCGAATGCGTATGGAATTTGTCGAACATTCAGCTATGTACGGATATGGTCTCCAAGGATCATCGACCGACTTATAATGTTTGAAAATTTCGGGCTTTGAGGACCACCGACTGACCTGTAATGTTTGAAAATTCATTATAATGAAGTTATGAACTGTTATAAATACACTCCCCTGCCTTGATACCTCGAATCATGATTCATACTCATCAATCCGGAGGCGGAGAATCAAGATCACCCTTGAGAGTCGAATAATCAATGGTATATGATATGTTGTGTTTTAAATTTGAAATATGTTTCAAGTTGCTTTTAATGAATAATCAATGTTACATGAACATCTTCAATGGTTGATGTATATTTTTAAATTTTTAAGAATTTGAAAACTACATGTTTTAAAATTTATAAGTAACCTATTTCCATATTTTATCCGTACTAGATTCTTTTGTTACATATTTTTTCCGTATCGAATCAAATTTGTATCCGTATTCGTACTCAAATTATGCTACTATGATTTGAACCCTCTATCAAGGAAATCCTTGGGAACACTAATAATAAAATAGTTAACATATATGAGAGAGAAGGATTGGTGGAAGATTTGCTAATTGTTGTCACTGGATTGATAGCAATAGACTGGTTTGACATGAGGATTGGTGGAATATTTGCTAATTGTTGTCACTGGATTCCTCATTTTTAGGTGTTCAAACACATAATTATCAAGTTCAAACTTGAATTCGATAAGAAAAAAATTGAATAAACAAATTTCAGTAGGGAAAAAATTTGTCGTGTACATTTGAGTGATAAAAAGGTGCAAGTTTTTAAAATTTTTGGAATTTCAAAATATTTAAACTACATTTTCACGGGAAAGACCCCTCTCTGTTTGGGTTGGTGCTTGCCAACCTCGAGGGGGAGTCCCTAGGGTACTTTGTTGCTGTATTAAAGTCTGATTTTCTGCAAAAAGTGACAAAAAAATAGTGGTTGATATGTCTTGCACTGCATGTTAAAACTACCCAAGATGTGGGTGAAAAGATAGTTTTGTAGCTTGGAGGGATCCTGCAAGGTTAGCACAAGAGAAATAGAAGAAAATTAGAAGAGAGACTACTAAAAAGATATATTAGTATCACAATGAATAACATCCACTATTAATCTAATTGCAAAAATTAAACAAAGTACCAACAAGAAGGAAGGTTCGGAAATAAACACAAAACTTCTTTATTATGGATTTGTCAAAGGGTTGATTGCACCACAATCAACAAGTCCACCATTGGTACAATGATCACCCTTGCTAAAATAGAGTATCTAGACTAGAGAGAATAATATAAGAAATAGAGAGAGAAATTATGTGTTGTTGCCACAAAAATCTGACCATAAGAATGTAGAAGACATCCAATATATATACCCACGGGCGCAAATCCCAAGGAGGAGTAAGTATGGTGCATAGGGGGTAGAATAGTGAGAGTAGGAATAGGGTATATGTGCATTAGGGAGTGTGGAAAATCATGCCCAAGTGTAATATTGAGTGAGAGGAACTCAACTCATGTGAAGAGATGAGATGTTAGCGCATGCATGAGTTTTGGGAGATCACACATAGGAGTAAAAGAGAGAGGATGTGCATGGGAGTGTGAGAATAGGAGAGATGTGAGAAAATTCCAAGTGAGGAATAAGGAAATAGGAGCTTATAAATATAGGAGGAAGTTCATTATGGGAGGAAGAGTGAGTTAGGTGTTGAGGGAGAAAGTTAATGTGCACAAGAGAGGAAGATGCACCATAAACAATAGGAGGAAGGTGCAATCAAGAATGAGAGTGTGAGGAATTTAGAGCGCATGTGTGATATTTAGGTTCTAAAAAGGCACACAAGTGGACAAAATTTCTAGGATATGGAGTGTAGAGAAAATATATGGAGCATGCAAGAGAGGAAGAGGGAGTTCACAAGGCTAATGTGCCACACATGTGAGTAAATGAGGAGAATTAATCACGCACTTGAGGAAAAGGAAGGGAGATAATGAGCATGAAGCAATGTGTTTGGGTGTTTAAGAAGGATTAGGATGCATGGAGGATAAAATTAGCAACCCAATGCATGTATAAACTTCAAATTTGGCTAAGTAAATCATGAGTTAGCCAAGAAGGAAATTCACCCTAGTTTTTAGGGATTTCCCTATTTTTTATGAAATTAGTGTTTAAAAGTAAATTAAGAGGACTTTGGGGAAATTAATGCCTGGAAAGTGAGGTTATGTTGAGTGAGAGAAAATTAGTGAGAAAATTAATCTTTGATTGGCTCAATCACCTCATGGGAGTGTCACCTCATCCTATGTGCCACCTCTTCACTTTATCTAATTTTTCGTTGACTTTATTGTTTTTACCTTGGAAAAATGCACCCCTCTTTAATTAATTCCATGTAGATGCCACATCATGCTAAAACTTTGTCAAATTTTGGAATTTGACCCTGCCACTTGTCACCTTTGGAGCCAACCACCTCAGTTATAAATAGAAATTGCTAAAAATAGGGTTCGGCTCATAAATTTTAGAAAACTATCACAAACATCCAGGATGATTAAGAGAACACCACCAAGTGTCAACTTTCTAAAAATAGACACTGCTAAAAATGGAATGTGCTTGCATGTCAATGATATCATACTCATCAGATTTTGTTTTCCCAGAGGATTCCAAATCCGCAATCACAATTGACAATGCGAGCCTTGGTGCTTCACCTACTAAAAATATAAATATCATGCATGTCACCTAGAAAAAGTACAAAAGACTCTGAATGTCTCAAGGATCAACACTACACACTTAGAATCTCAATTTGATGCCTAGATCTCAGCCTACTAAAAATAGAAATTTCTTGCATGTCTCCCGGAAAAGTGTCATCAGTCCTAAAATCATGCAAGGACCAACCCTGTATGCTCAAAATTTCTCAAGATTGTCAAATGGGTCTCTCAAACACTGTCTCTTAAAAAGTAGGGACACCTATTGTATGTAGACATCTCTCTCAAATGAAAATAAAAACAAGCTAGATCTAACTATGAAACAAAAAAAACCACACACCGGTCATGTACTTGTCTTTGATGGGAACCAACCTTTGACTCAACACAAGTTCTAAACTTTGGGAGAATCTAAGAATGCTAGCCAAAATAGTGTGTGTTGGCTCTTACCCCTCAAGATATTAAAGGGTGAAAATATATGGGTTAACAACTGCAACTAAAGGGGACGGGATCCCCCTATGGGATGTCGAGAACCATATGAATCTATGTGTTTGTAGAAATGAAATGATGCTCTGTAATAACTCTGTAAGATGTATCAATGATGCTCTGTAAGAACTTTGTAAGATGTATCAATGATGCTCTGTGAGAAACGAAAAATATATGTACCCAAATAAATCTTTGTAACTGTGTGGAAGATGAAAGACCCTATAAGCTGACCAATGATACATGTTGGATATTTTGTGTATCTACTGACATGGCAGTGTTATAGATTACAAATAGTTGAGATAGCTAACAAACTGCAGTTCACACTGAAGGTTTCTTATCATCTACCATGTCGATGCCTATGTGAGCTCTCAAGAGCAGTTGGATGTGACACGAGTTTACATTCATGAACAATCATGTTCAAACATGTGACCAACAAGGAAATTCGATGTTCGAATGGTAAAGATTAATAAATCGAATGATAGAAATAAATCGATGGCAAGAAGATCCATGGTGGTGATAAACCCACGAGCAAGGATCGTAGTGTCACGACGTGGAAGAACCAAGATCATTGATATTTATAAAGAAATGGAAGTAGTGAATGACAGATCCACTAATTGTAGAGAGCCTCTAATTTGGCAGAATCACCATCTATAGCAGAACCACTAACTAGATCAGTGAGGAGGAATATCAACCATTGATCACAGAATGGATCAACGGTGATCCATTAAAATTGATATCATGTGGCCCACAATAAGAACCTTGGAAATCATAATAAAGAAGACTGGATGATGGAGATCTTGTCATCCATCGGGAGAGGAGATCAACGGATCTCATCAAATTGTAGGTGACTAACTAGCGCAAGGTTTAATAAAACGGACCCCCCCCCGCGCGCAATTTGGAAACATGATTTAAATAAGAGGACACATGGAGTGATCATATAATTGCGAACACGCCCTTCCTCGAGATCCAAGTCAAGGACTCAACCCCCCACAATAAAGGGTATGGTTGTGAGTACGTGGTCACATAATCAATGGACCAAATCAAATATTAAAAGAAAATAACCCTCGAAGGGCTTAAGGGATTATACCATGTACCAACAATTTCAATGGTGTTTTGTATGATTTGGTCGGTTCGAAGGATGATTTGGGTCCACACTTAACATAGACTATGTTTGTTTAAATCATATATATGCATCACAATGTTGATAAAAACAAAAAGTGAGATTGATGTAATGGAACAATAGAGAAATAAGTTTGTAAGATGTTCTTGAGGTGTACAAAGATTTGAGGAAAGTGCAATCTCGATGGTGTAATTAAGTAGATGATTTTCTGGGCTTGAAAATATGTCTCTGATTGTATATATCATTCCAAGGATATTGTAATTGCAGGGACATGTTGTTTGCAAGGATATGACCTTTGTTGTAGATAATGATGATGGCCTAAGGAGATTTGCAATTCAAAGGAGTTATTGATACTATTTGCAAGGAATATGATGAAAAGCATGATCAAGATGTTCTGATAAAAATGGTGTCCTGGATTCACTCAGGATCAAAAGACTGGTTGGACATGAATTAGTTCAAACGCAGCATATGGAGCATTTAAACAAACCTATTTTCTTTTTTGTAACAAGAACTATTTGAGAGAACATATTATTCATGTAAAGTAATATCTAAAGTACATTGGATGAACATTATTTTGAGATCAAAGTCCATATTTCTCAACAAAGCATAGACTAAGTAATGGCAACAAATATAAGCAGCCTTTTATCTTCAAGAGTGTTATCGCGCAAGTTGTAGGTTGTTCAAATCTTGACCCAACCACCAATTGGTGACAACTAGGAGGGAACCTACCCATTGTCACCTTAGGCAGGTGTCCCTATCACTTTAGAGGTGAGGTAGTCACATCAAGGGGGAAATCACAGTGATCCTAGGGGGAAATGAGATGGAAAATGATAAGTATGAATGGATGTCCCTAGAGGTCAATTCTATATGGTGGGAAAATCTTAGGAAAGGGTATTGGAAAGGTTTAAGGGTTTCCAAAAGAGTTGAGTGACCCGCCAAGAGTGAAGTACTTACCCGAGACACAATAAAAGCCAAGGATACTTGCAATATGTTAGTTGGAAAAGCAAGTTAAGATTGTTGTCCCTATTTGCAGAAAAAGTAAATGATATATATCAGCTCAATAAAGATAACAAAGGCTGCAATGTAAGTGCTAAGTATATGATAAATAAACAAGAGACAAATTTAGTGAAAGCTAGCTCAACTCACCAATGATTAAGTAATAACTTTATCACAAAAAGTAAGGTTGAAACAAAAGGTTACTGCAGTGATATTATCAGCCTTATGGTTGTAGCAAACCAAGATTAACAACAGAAAAATCAGCCACTAGAAACCACTTCTAACTAGCCCAATAGGTGCGTTAGGCTTAGTAGAGAGTTAGGGTAAAGTTAGGGATAAATCCCAGTGTTAGTTTAGGAGTTATTAAGCATTAGAGAGTTAGTTTTATGTAGCCCTAATGGTTGTAGGTTATTTTTGTAACATAAGAAAGAAATTACGGTTGAAATGGGATGCCTCAATGAGGCAAGGGAGCCAAAGGATCAAGGAAAACTTTCCCAAAGAGATAATCTTAAAACTTGAAAATTTCACATTTACCAATGCAACAATTTATTTCTCCAATGCAACAAATAAATGACTAGTGCCTTCAATAATTGGGTTAGTGGAGTTAAGCAAAGAAAGAGCTAGAGGTACTACCTCCTTCGGGGTGTAAATCCTCTTACTTCCCAAGGCAAGTATCTCTAGCTAGGGTTTAAGCTAAGAGGGTGTATGCCCTTATACTTATCTTATCAAACCCTTGTTAAACCAACAATGTATAAGCATAAAATGATGGAGACTATGGTGGTGGTGTATGCCCTTATACTTCCCACCTAGCTCTATCAAATTGACCTTGACTTGAATAACAAATGATAGCACAATGTATACAAATCTTACCAATTCAAGGAAAAAGCTAAGACAAACCACCACAATAGTTAGAGAAAATCCTTCCAAGGCTAGTGCATCACTTCCATCAACCAATAATCCAAGAGATAGTCATAAACACAAGATTTTTTAACAAGGTATAAATTCTAGACAATCTAATCATCTACACAGGGAGCCAAACAAAATTTTGAATCAATTCATGAAAGGCCTTTACAAAATTTGAAGATAATATTGTTGATGGATTTTTGAGATTCAATAGTGTGACTTGATAGGAAAAAGAATCCCATTTTGTAACCAAATTGTTCTTATGCTCTTTTTCTTTTTCTATTCGAAATTAATTATGCCATTAGTAAGTCGAGCCTATGTTTTGTGAAGGTTATGTTTGGTATTTAGAAGGTATACTCATGTGTTGAGAAGGTCACTCCAACATTGAGAAGGTTAGGCCTCAAAAGATCATAAGGTAACTTTGATGTTCATGAAAAATTTGTCCCATTTTTATTGGCCGTCACGATATTGAGGGGATTAAATACCCCAAAGTGGGAGGATTATATCAACTTTCTTCCTTAAATGTGTCAAAACGGCCATAGGAATTGCAGAAACCATCAATTTGATGGGATGGTCGGATTTGAAATTCCAATCCCGGTTATAGTTGATTTTATTGCTAAGGTGCCAAAAACGATGAAGCAACATGATTCCATCATGGTGGCAGTAGATAAATTAACTAAGACAACACATTTTATTCCAGTGAAGACTGCACACAAGGAGGAAAATATTGCAAAGATCTACATGAAAGAAGTTGCTAGGATACATAGAGTGCCTAAGGAAACAGTTTCAAACAGAGATCCAAAATTCACATCCAAATTTTGGAAATGTTTGTTCAAAGGATTTGGGACAAATCTAAATATCAATACAACGTAGCACCTAGAGTCATAGGGGAAAACAAAGAGGATTAACAGAATAATTGAGAACATGCTCAGAATGTATGTGATGGATCAACCATCACATACAAAATGAAACGTAGCCCATCCTCAACCTCTTTTGTATCACATATTTAAAAAATTCTCTCACTCCAAGGTGTTTTCAGATTAGTCTATGCCTTGTTTCACTATGGATGCCATGAGCATTCGTTTGGATTCTAGCAATATAAATTTTACTTAATGTTCGAAAATTGATTTTGATTGACAAAATCAGGATTATTGATATTATTAATATTTAAGATATGATATTATCGATATTATTAATTTGATTGTCTTAGTTTATGTTCCACTAGTTAAGCCAAGCCCAAACATTCTATCCCAACCTCTTCTCAACCCGTGGTGATTGCTTTGCGTGCTAGAAGAAATAATAGGGAGTCTATCCTTGCTCAACTTGAGCAACTTGTGTGTATATATTAGATATCTAATCATGACATAGAATCCACAAAATTGCATCTAACCTCAATTAGGAGAATCGAGTAAAGAGTATTTCATTTAATTTTAAAGTTATAGGTTATTAAAAAAATTTGGATATGTTAAATTTTATTTCAAGTCTTGTTGGAGATTTTGTAGGCCCAAACTTCACATTTGTACAAAATAGCCAAGATAACAAAGGTGTTAAATAGGAAAATTTTATTATCGCATCTCAAATTTTGGTGTTTCAATATCTATTTTCAAGACCACCATAAGCTTTCCAACTTCCAATGATTCTCTTCTCAACATTGTGGTTCCAACTTAAATAGAAATTGTAATCTATGCCCAAGTATTTGTATGATTATACCTCTTTAAAGGTGTTACCCCTATACAAAATTGGAGGATGAATTATTTTCTTATATTTGACTATTATTATTTCAGTTTTCTCCATATTAATACCAAACTCATATTTTTTGTAGAAATGTTGGACACCTTTGAGTTTCTCGTTATGGTCTCCATTAGGTTTTGCAAGAAGGATAATATGATCAGTGTATAAGAGAGGGGTGGCAATGCGTCAGACAATTTTAATACCAATACACCCCTCCCTTTCTAAACATTGGTTAGTTTTGTTGATATAAATGCCAATAAGGGTGAGAGAAAGGGGGTACATTTACTTAAGACCAATATTAGATTTGTTGTCCATAAACCACTCACTATTACATTTCATCTTAGCAATAATTGTTCCTTTGAGCCTATTTCATGGCACTATGAAGTTTAAGAGGGATGTATATTTATTCAAGTATATTCCATAAATTGGCTCTAGGAACAGTGTTGAAGGATTACCTAAAGTCAACAAAACAACAAATGAGATGAACTTAACAAAATATAAAATAAAGTTATTAAATACATTTGATAATTATCCAACAAAGGTGAACAAAATAATCAAATAACTTACATCCATAGGCCTTGCATCAACTCTCTTTATGTAATAAACCTAGTGGCCTATTTCTATATTCATTTCCTTACCTTAGTTAAATTATGATTTCTTTGAAAATTGGGTGGTGACTCCAATTCCCTTCCAAGCCTTAAATCTAGTCCCTTCCTCCTTGTGGTAGTGTGGTTTCTCACTCTAATTGACTACTACATTTTTGCATCTCCACTGGGAATTTCCCATTATCCCTTCACCTTCTCAAGTGCATGCTTCCCTCTTCCTTTTACTCATATTTCCCATTTGTCCATGGAGACCACTAGATTTAGATTTCCTAGCCCTAACTTATTCCATATTAATTCCAACTAAATCCTCTCTTCAAACCTGGAAAACCTTTCACATGTAACTTAGATGAATTTTGTAAACATACCCCTTGATTCTTTTCCAAGTAATCATGAAACAAACCTTCATGGATAGACTCCTAGCCAAGGTTTGTATCAAATCATTCCATTTGAACCTATGCTTCAAGTTCCACCTTCAAATATAATACAATTCCCTTCTTCTCCAAACATGAACCCAGTTACCATGGAGGTTTTTGAGTGCCTCCTTCAGCACGACACAAAAAACTTCTCCTTGTCAAGGGTATCATACAACTCTTGTCCTTCCTTCAAAAATAGTTGACAAGAATCCTACGACACATTCTCTTAGACAAGTGGGAATACAACCTCCATCACTTGCTAACCAAGTTGACATACAACCTTGCCTAACACTTATATTTGATAAAGAAATTATTCCCTACATTAGATAAATGATTGAAATCAAGTAATGTTAGAAATAGAAGTTAGAATCCTTATATATTTTGGAAGAACCCAAATATTTGTACACATCCTTAACCTAAATGAAAACTCAATAAAAAACCAAACTCAAACCCAAACCCAAAACAAACCAGTTGAAACTTCATCTAAGGTCATTGAAATTAATCATTTCATCGAACCTTATGTACCTTAATCCTTCTGATGTAGATTGCATGGGTCTTCCTCTCACGTGACAATCTCTCACTCAATAGATCATAGTGAATAAAATGAACAACCTTCCCCTCATCTAGATGAGCAGTATAAGTATCATAAAGGAAACACCAACACTACTATTGTTTTTTTTTTCTCTTCAAAAAAAGAATTATAAAAATTCCCTCTATATCACTAAAACTTTTGAATTTATCCAAGTTCTAAAATCTCAACCTTACACTTATTCATCGAGACAAGAAACATCATTACACTTGAAATCTCTTCTTATTGCTCAAAGTTGAAACCTCTCAACTACTTCCCCCCAAGTTACAACCAAGGGCCCTGGGTTGATGTTTCTCCAATCTCTCTTAACCCTCAAATCCAATATTTTTTATGTGTGATCATTTGATCCTATGCCTCAAACATGGACACTAATACTCCCCTAGTACACTTCAATGTAAATACTAGTTCATCACTAAGATCTATCTTATGCCTAAACCTCCTCCTGTTGTTCCCCAATCTCCTTTGAACCCTATCCCTTGGAGTTTTCCCTTATTAGATCCTCTTCCTCACATGAGTTTCTTTGGTAACTTCATTTTTCCCTTATCAAGAGCCATATTCATCCACCTACTCTAACTTCATACAAAACTCCCATGTCCTTTTCTCTTTCTCCTTATTTCATTTGGCCTATGTTCATCTCTCCTCCTTCATTTATCTAACCCTTATGGTGTTTTATTCTCCTCCTTGTCATCTCCACTATCAAGGAAGTATCCCTCCATAGTTATTTCTCTTTCTTGTTACCTTAATTTTCTCATCTTTCTCATACTATGCCTTTTGATGAGCCTTCTTTCTTCTAACATCCCTTTCAAGAAGGCCCCCTTCCCTATTTCTCTTCATCCTCCAAGGTAGCCTTTCCATGCATTTCCTTTACTATATAATAACAACCTTCTACTTGGCCATTTTATGGCCTCTCTATATGACATCCTCCTTTAATTTTCTTATACCCCACTATAATATCGAGAACTCCTTTCACTTTTTATCGTTTCTCACTTTTTTCATTAATCCCTCTACTTTTTTTCCACTATCTCACACAACATGGTTTGTGTGATTCTCATTTACCCTTATTGGTTTCTTTAGTTAATGATTAACACTCTCTAGGTCATAGTATTATGTTACAGTCAAACTTGAGATATCCTAGCCTCAATTGGAAACAATCACTATGATTGTAAACCTTTCCTCTTATCCCATTCATGATATTTTTCTCCCAATTGATGGATCCTTCAAAAAATGGCTATTAGGTTTTTGTCCTTACTTCATTACCACTACCTCCCTCATGTCCCTTGCCTCAACTTTTCTACCTCTTCACTAGTGTTTTTGTGTGTATCATGTCTTTTATTTTCCCTTCATTGTCTTTTTCTATCATTATCACTTATCTCCCTTTCTTATCTCTCCCTGTAGAGAAGCAATATTGCATCCACTACTAATGGGTAGTGTTACAAACACATATGGAACAAGAGATAAGGTTCCATGATCTGTCCCATACTTTGTTAGAGTTGTTGCCCCTATTTTTCCTCTATTATTTCTCACTATCATTACTACTTATGTTTATTTCTTCTTTCTTCTCTTAGAGGAGTAAGTCTCTTCCCTTGACCATTGGGTACATTTATAACCTTGTCACTAATGATTGATAAGTTCCTTCAACTTTGTTGAATATCACTATCCTTTTCCATCATACTTATCAAGCACATACAAGGTTCAAGAAGTGGATCACATGCTTAACAATGAGTGTCCATTCTCAGTACACTTAAGGACAATCATAGTTTTAGCTCAAAATATAATGAAGCAACAAGTAGATCAACATCGCTCCAAGTGCTCTTTTGAAAGAGGGGATTAGTTGTTTTTTCATCTTTGGCCCTATAAGTAGACATCTCTAGCCACCAGAAGCTAGCACCAAAGCTCTATTGACTCATTCAAATCCTCTACCACATTGAACAAATTGCCTATGGATTGGCTCTTCATGTATCCTATTTGAAGAAGCTAGTGGATGGGAATTGTCAAGTTCAAGCCAGCCTTCTCGAACTTGATAAATAAGGCTCCATTTGGTTACAATTGAAGGTATCATTAGCCACAAGAGAATATTGACTATGCTAGCTCACTACTCAAGAATTCCCGATACAATGAAAAGATATGCAACTTGAAGATGCCACCTAGGAACTAGTGATGATTTTACAACAATTTCCACACCTCCAACCTTAAGGACAATGTTGCTTTTAAAGGATGTAAGGTATGTTAGGGCCCTACCCAAAATTCTCTACTTTGGGGTACTTATGAGTTAGTTCATTAATGTATGAGGTTATCCTCTTTGAATAAGGCTCAATAGGTAGTTGGTGCATGGTTACTCAATGTAAAAGGGTCATCTTTTATAAATAAGGCCTGCTAGGTGGTTGGTACTCAATAATGATGGGAACATAAGAACTTAGGGGTTTTCTAGTGAGAAACTATTTATAAATGCAGAAGGCTATGTAGTATTTTGTCAAGTATTTTCATTGTATTGGAGCTCCACCCATTTGGAGGTTCCCCTCAAATAGGAACATGAATGTTGCTCCCTTCTTTTATTATTAATATAAGGGTTTATATTTAAAAAGTTCAATACTCTTGTTTCTCCTATTTTACTTTCTACCATTTATATTTCTTCTAATATTGCTCATATTTTATTGTTTATGTTGATTAAGTACACTACATAAAATAACTAAAATATAAGTATATAAAGTAACCAACCCCACTTATGAGGTAGTAGAACATAATATTTTAGGTCACACTAACCTCCCTTGAGTTCCAAAAGCCTCCCTTGAGTTTCAAAATTCTAAGTTAAAGTTAATTGCGTTTATAAGAATGTATAGTGCATGGTAGCTTTGATACTAAATTTTAACACATCAATAGAAGCAACTACAATTTTTTAATATTAATAATATTTGGAGGACCCTCACATTTTTATCATAAAAGTATTATAACCTTTTCATTAACATAATAATTAAATTTTTAATTAATATATATATATATATATATATATATATATATATATATATATATATATATATAAACTAAACCTGAACTACAAATAAAATAATATATTAAGGAAAATTTAAACACAACTCGAATACATTTTTTTTAACCAAAACAAAAAATCGTATTCATTAAAAAAGAGATGTGTTGAACCATACATCAATTATATACACAATTATATAGTCCTACTATAAAGTTGAGCATATTTCTACATGTAACATGCTTTATATATTGTTCCAACAAAAACACTAACCTATAATACATATGTACTGGTCATGGGGTGCACTGCCTTGAACTTCCCACCCCCCTTTACAGAGTGAGGGGAGCCAATTTCCTCCATTTCCATTGGGTCATGTGCATGTTCAACTATTTTTATGAGTGCCTTCCTGCAGCAAATTCCTTGAGCCATGATTGTTGGAGTTAAGAGAGAGGGAATCTAATCGTTGAGGGAGGACCAGTGCTTGAAGGTGTTGGCACTCTACCTCCAATGCATCAATCCTTTGTTTCTTTTGTAGTAGCAGGTTCATTATATTAACAATATTGGTAGTGTTGGCATGCTCTAAATCACTCATCTTTGAGGAAATGTGCAAGAAGGTACTGCTATTCTCATGGATAATCTCTTCATGCAGTTGAAGGACTTTTTCAACTTCCTTATGCTCTATGCTATCCATAATTGTCCTACAGGAAAACCAGACCACAAGAGCCCCAATATGAAAGTCCTTATGCCAACTTTAAGAAAGACAATCAAGAATGTATTAGTGCTATTCTGGTAAATGAAAACAAAGATGAAATTACCATCACCAAAGGTGTTCATGACCCAAGAAAGTGGCTAGATAACTAGGGGTTTCCTAGTTTGAACTAGTAGTGACACCAACATCGAATATAGTTATCCCAAAGACACCACCCATACTTGCTTGAAACAACCCATAATCCTACTAAGTCTAGGCCAGAGCCCTTTCCCTACCTCGCCCAACACTCCAGAAATACAGTGTGACAGAAATAAAATCGAAAGAAAAGGGAACAACAAAAGTAGAGAAAACTTGCAAACTTGGGCTCAACAGATTAGGACAGAAAATACAGGAATCAACGCACATGGAGGTCTTGTTGGCAGCCAATTCACATTTCTCTACTGTCCTTATAAGCTGCCTACACCAGTGTTTTGCAAACCTTAATTTTTCGTCGCAATTCTCAAATAAAATGACACTTTTATTTTTTGCGCTATTTGAACACTTACCTTCGTTCTTGTTTTCACAACTGCAAGCGTGAAAACTTGGTTTTCGAAGTCGCATTAAAATCGTCACCGAATTGTCGTTATCTTGTCGATATGCCAATTGTGTTTACATTTTACTTGTCATTATACAGTTGGCAAGACCTTTTGATCTGTACTCATTTGACATTCTTTGATTGATTATGTAATTTCGTTTCATGAGTGATTGAGTTTGTGATGCATCGGTGATTGGATTTACATGTTATTTGATCAATTCACTTGGCACATTGGTTATATAAAAAAAGAATTGGTGTTATGGTTAAACCCTTGGTATGAATCGTTTCATACAACACTTGGTATTGGTTTCGATTCATTTGTTTGATTTTAAAACTATGGTATAACTATTGCTCGCGTGAATGATTAATCCACTTACAATTGATTTCATTGGTCGAGCAAATGGCATAATTGTTAACCTATACAATAATGGGTTGAATAGCTATTTGTGCTAGCGATTGTACTGTAGATATGACAGTCATGCATGTATGAACTAGCTCCACCACCTTCGCATGATATGTCATTAATGTTTACCCTTATCCTTGTTTCACCCTAGCTAGTTTGGGGTAAGCCTGTGAGCACTCTGCTCCTGTGTATGCTATGAGTCAAACCCTGGCTCGTTCACATCGCTTACCATGTGCTCCTCTCTATGGCACCGGTGGTGCAAATTGAGCCGAACGGTAGTCAAGCTCTGTTACTCTTTAATAACGCCCGTAAGGATTTACAAGATAACGGTTGACTCACATTTATACAGAGGTTCGAGGGTTTCAATCTATTTGTTGCACAACAATTCGCCCTTACCTTTGAATTATTAAAATTTATAAATAACAAATAAATATTTATATATATGAGAATAATTAAATTATTGAAATTTATAATTAATTAGTAAATTTATTTTCCATATTTTAAAGTTGTGTGAGTCTTTGTACATAAAACTGATGTGAAGATAACTACTTGTTATGAATTTATAAATAACAAATAAATATCTTTTCATTTAATTATCTCCACATGAGTTTCATGTAAAGATTCTATATATATATATATATATATATATATATATATATATATATATATATATATATATATATATATATATATAA
>ML780706.1:337016-349718 GCA_009831015.1 Picea engelmannii | reverse complement strand
CAGTCGCTGTATCTGTTGGTTCTATAAGAAACTCTTTTGTGTACATGGTTCATCAACCATTCTTGAATCACAAATCTCATACTTGTACCTATAACTCCCCATGCATCATCATCTTGGGTATGCTTTGGCTTACCCATACATCATGGGTTTTGGTAGATTACCCTCAACCATTACAAGAAGTGATTTATGGCTTATCCCGAACCCTCCTCTGTCAAGACAAGTGGTTTTTGTTTACCACAAACAACACATTACATCAAGTGGTTTATTGCTAACCACAAACCTTCAACATACAAATTATGGGGGTCCATTTTCCTCTCCACAGCTTACATCAACATTGAATCGGGTACATACAACATGCCTATTCACAACTTACATCATCATTTACTCCGATACAACATACTTCTTTATACAAACATAGGACCAATATCATCTTTGTTTCCATCATTAAAGCAACAATATCAAAGAGGTTCTTCAAACTTCTTAGGGATCTCATTCTCTATGCATCTCAAATTATTTAACACACGGTACTACTTATTTACCTTGCTTCCTTCTTCATTCTTTGTCTTCTTTTGTTGATGTGGTCTTTGGTCCTTTTGTTGCTTCATTCTTCTTGTGACTTCAAACTTTTGTCCTTGTCCTTTCGCTTCTTTTGTCATGTCCACAAATTTGTCTGATTTAGTTTTCTCTGTCATGAAGTCTACATCTTCATCTCTTTGCATATTTCTTGCACTTTTCTCTATGGAGTTTGTATCTTCATCAATATTCTTCTTTTTATAACTGCATAAATGCTTTTTGTTAGAGTGATATCAAGGTCCAACAAAACAACCTATAACCTTGAATTGGAAAACTTAATTGACCCACCATTAACACAACTTAAAATTCACTTTATTTTATATCAACAAATTCTCATGTACTTGACTTGAAATATTTAGAGTATTGAGTAACATCGATCATGGACACTCTTTTACATATCAATGACTATAATATTGATTCCAATTCCTTCAAATTCAGCTTTGGCTCCATTTTTAACATTCACTTTATTACACAGGGAAGACTCCATTACATAACCAGGATCTTTTAATCCACACCTGAACTTAACTTTGAATTTATTTGGCTCTTGACATCAACATATTTATCTTGACTTTGACTCTTAAATTTAAACCTGAGCTTTGACTTAACATAGCGTTAGTTTTTCAAAAGCTTCATTACATGATTAAGACCTTTGGACTTACTTTGGCTGAGACACTAAACTTGCAAACTCTTCTCACATATATAAATCCCTAACTTCTTACCAACTACACTCCACTGCCTTTCTGGATTATATGCAATGGATTCACTTTTATAAAGATGGAAATATTTCTCACTTACTCATTACAAATCCAGAAAACATGGATGAACAGACCAATTAGTCATGGATGACTCTACCGCCCTCTCTTTACGTTTATGGGCTATACAAGATCTCGTCCTCTGTGGCTCCATATTTTTCAATTTCTCTCAACAGCAACAACGGTAGCAGTGGCCACAGGCCATGAATTCTCATATGAAATCTTGATCTAAAACAAATCCGCAGTAATCATTTACATTGTCATTGAAGCCCAGGAAAGAGATCACATCCCTCATTCACCAGATGTATGCACAGAGGTCGCTCCACAACGATTTGTTCCACGACCTCTTGGTTGAGCGCTACATGCCACTATTCGCTTATCATTTGTTTCAAAGTGTGGCTCTGCTGGATAGATCTTGTCCATAATGACTCGAGCTTACTCTTCTCGTTGCTTTCTGATCAACCATCGGGGAGATTTGAGAATGAATATCATCAATATAAATTACACAGCCGGAGGAACAACTGCAACTCCAAGCATCCATCTCCACATCCCTCGTACCCCGGAAAAAGCATAATTGATCATATATAACAAGAACTGAGCATTAAGACTACATAGTGCTCCCCTCACTTTGACCTTGATCTTTCAATGCCTTTGCTTCCAATATTGATTTATGTTGTTCTTGAAATCCTTTTGTGTCTCCAAATCCTTTGCAACAATGATCTCCAAGAGACATGAGAAAAATTCAGTTATGCTTTCACAGGCCAACAGATTTGCCTTGGCAAGCTTGCACAAATTCTCATTCGAACTGAATGAATTTTCAATAAAGTGTACAAAGTTGGAAGATCAATCGTGAAAAGCACCATCTACGCAAACTCTTACGTCTATCTGCAACAGCCCTGGAATGAGCAGATTTCCAGGACCGATCTTTCTTTGTGTGCTCCTCCTCTTCCTTCCTTATATGTTAGGGTTTCCTCGTTATCTTACGCTCTGATACCAAATGCTGTCTTTAATATCTAACAACAAATATATACAAACATATATGGAAGCAAGGGACACTAGGAATTATACTCAAGAAACTTCAAAGGGAAAATCTGTATTACATTATAACATTCTGGTGTGTCTTTCTATTGTATAATTGGTCCCTTTAGATGACCATAACAACTATGTCATAATTAGATGATTAGTTCAAACCATATGCATAACTTTCTCCAATAATATATTCCTAAATCTCTCAATTCAATCGATGAGATCCTCATCCCTAATATTTCTCTATATCCTCATCTTTCACTCATATGTGAAAGATGGGGATATAGACATTATTGCACTTATACTTTGTTACATTTATGCACTTATATAAATTAGACATTATTCATATGTCACAAGTATGGATTATTCCATCAAAATGTTATTAAAAAAAATGGTCATTAAAGAAAAGAGGTTACATTATGCATATGCTTTAAGAGTATTCAAAATCCACATGCAAGAAAAAACACCTAGAAAAAAGTGTGATAATCTAATGAGAAACATTATCTTCAATGAAACTTTTTTTTTCCTTTCTTTTTTTTAACTATGTCCAACCCTTTGGAGAAGGGTCAGCTAGAACTAATTGTAAATCATCATTTTGAATCAAACTTGATTCCTTTTCATAATCAAAAGATTTGGATTCATGAGCCCTTTTTATTCCTCATGTAGGAGCTTCATTGAGAGTGTTAACACATAAAGTTGTCTAAGGGCCGTAGGGCGACCCAATCATTTTCTTGCGCGAGTATCAATCTCGATTTCAAAGCGCATCTTTTCAGAGCGACCCATTCCAGACTCGAATCAAGCAAATAGGTGAGTTCAACTTCCAACGGCTGGGATTCCATGTGGTGTTCGGAATCCGAAAGTGCGCAAATTATAGCACCATAGCAAAAGGTCCGAAGTCCTAAGGTCGAGCAAAGGTTAAATCTGGACTGTATATCTCATTGGGAGAGATTGATGGTGGAAAATTATTGCGGGAATCAGGAGTTTGGAATATTGTTAAAGTTGTTCGTTAAAGGTTCGAAGTCTCGAAACTCGAAGTGAGCAGGAGCTGTCCGATCCAAAGGGACGTGTGGTGCCAGATCCGAACTGCAAAGAAATTCACTTCGGGAAATTTAAAATGAGATGTGCGTAAAGCCCAAAGTTCTAAAGTGGCTGAAGCCCAAAGTTCTGAAGCACTTAGAGGTGGAGCTCCGAGTCACAACCCGAGGTCATATGGGGGGTGTGCCTGGGAAAAGAAACTAGTGCCCATTGCTTAGAGATTTCATCAAAGAGGGCATCGAGAATTCTGTGGTCTCGTGTTGTTAAAATATCTAAAGGGTGAAATCCTGAAACGTCATATGGGATAAGCGTCAGGTCACAGCCTGAGGTCACAAGCATGAAGGGGTGATGAAGAAGGATCTTAGCACCTACAATGCCCATATTGGTCACAGGGGAAAATTTGCAGAGCCTCGAGGTGTCAGGATTGACTTGAAGAAGTCGTGAGCACTGCATGGAAGCAATCATGAGTGTCATGCCTCATCTTGATCCCAATGAAGGAAGTTATTGAAGATAGGGGAGGCAATTGAGACCTCTTATCACCCCATAAATGGAAAGTGTTGCAGAGAGCAGCCATGAAGGCAGATTGTCCACCCGAAGCTTCCTCCTGGATGGATTTTCTTGTAAAATGTATAATTGTGCCTGTCTCGCATCTGACATGAGAAGGCATGCACGGTCTGACAGAGCGGGCGTCTACTGTAATCTTTGAATGCAAGGGCCTGATCACGCTCCTGGTAGTTGCAACAATACTACTTATATATAGGCAGTTTTGATATTTTGTAAGGGTCAAATGGTTGAGCTAGACTCCCTGCTATTGTAATATTTTGATTGAGAACAACTGGTTCTTTGGTTATGTATTTTCTTTTGAGACATCTTGGTTAATCTAAGTCATCTTTCTTACTCCATCTTATTTTCCTTTGATACTAAGAGAATTCATGTTTGATTGATTCACATGGATTGTTGTAATTGTATTATGATAAATGTTTTATTATAATACTGTTATGATTTCTTTCAGCTTCCTTGAAATTTGAATCCAAGAGGACCTTGTGTTTAAGTTTTTCCTCCTTAGGCTGCTGGAAAATTTGATGTTCATAGCAGACCTCTACACCTTTCTCACTAAGTCTTCCCTCTATTCACCCTTACTCCAACTTACTGACTGAATTTAATCAAGACCTCACCTATAGGTGCATACCAATCCAGTTTTGTGAGTTAAAACGATATCATCTTGAGTCTGCGCCCATTTGACCTCTTTAAAACCAACCCGTGACATAAAACTCTGATAGGTACTGGGCTTACCTCCAATGCAATCTAGGGGTGACTTATAGTGCTAATATTTCTGCTGTCATTGTCGGGGAACAAATTGAAGACATTTCCCTGGGATAGAACAACAAAGCTTACTGGTTCTAAAGGTGCATTAGAACTCAGTACATCAAATATTGCAACTTGCACCTGGCAACTCCACTGTGTCGACTCCACTATTTTGGTTGTGGCTGCCTCTAGAACACCCAAGATGACCTAGAGAAATTTTTCGAGAAGGCTTTTAGCAGTTGCTTTCTTAGCTTGAAAGTTCCCTAGGAGATTGACAACGATCAGATCTAGTCTTTGATGGTGAACAAAGACCAGACACATTCAAACTGCATATCATTCACCTGACGAATTCATGATTAAAGGATCGATTGGCGAATCCACTGGTTTGAAATGGAAATAATCTGGGCTTGGAGGTATGCTCCTTTTAATTTCTCCTATGTTCCTAGTTTTCCTAATATTGTTCCTACTCCAAATGAATGGGGTGATTATTTGCCCATATTTAGAGAGCGTAAAGAGGACAACCCTACTCAGCATCTCCTTGAGTTTCATGAACTCATGCATCAATGGGAAATACATCATGAGGATGTATTATTAAATATGTTCATGATCTCGTTAGCAGAAGATGCTCGCACTTGGTACCGCTCCTTACCCCCTGCTAGCATCTCCTCCCTAGAGCAGTTTCATGCAGCTTTCAATAGGCATTGTCAAAAAATTTATTCCTCTGAGTTAATTTGTCATAGTTGTTGTGGGGAATATAAAGACCATATTCAAGATATGATTGATTCTTATAAAAATTGTGAGGATGAGGGGTATACCTCAGAGGGGTTGATAAATCCAGTAAAATCACTTTCTGCAAGAATAGAGGAATTGGAGGCAAATTTTTCTTACCACTCTTACAAAGAAAATACATAGGATATTCCAGTCCTTGAAGCAGATGTTCTTGGCAGCCTTGCTTATGGTGAAGAAGTGATGTTAGATACTAACCAAGAACAAACAACTTTTGATGGATATCCCAGTGAAGACGACGAAGAGAAGATATTTTCCATGGTTCCCATTTATGATGATTATGAATCGGATCCTTGGGAGAGCCATGAAGGAGAAAATGAAGAGTTAAATGGGTAGTTTATCTCCTGTCCAGAACCCATAAACAAGCAGGTATCACCTAGGATTAGCCAAGCTGCATCAGTCCTCTACCCACCTATACACTCTGAGAACATCAAATGACATGTGAGAAATAATGAAATAAATGAGGTAATTTCTGACCGGTTGAGCATGCCTGGTTATGAATTTTGTGACCATGTGGGGTTATATATGGAGTTGTGTTTTCCCAAAGCATTGGAGCTTGCAAAATTTTTCATATTATCATCATTTGGGGGTATAGTCAGTGTTCCAAACCATGTTTTCATTTTGTTGTCATACTTCCCTAACCTTTTGTGGATCATCTGCAATGAAGAAAATAGTTATATCAGCAAACAGTGTAGGTGGCTATGGTGGAAGTTTGCTTTCACCTAACACTTTGTAAAAATCAGTTAGCTTAGGTTTGTACATAAATAATCTCCTTCCAGAGAATGTGTGTTTTCTTTCTTTTTGTAAGTAGAGTAGTGTACATATTTCCCTGTTTTCTTCGGTGAAAGTTTTGAGCTAGACTCCATAGCCCAACAACTAAGGCACTGGAACTGAGCATTATTGGCAGCTTGTATGGAGCATGCCATCCCCTGTGGAGCCAAATGTTATCACATAAAGATGTCTACAGGCCACATGGAGACCCAATCCTTTTCTTGTGTGGGTATCAATCTCAATTTCAAAGCGCACCTTTTCAGAGCGACCCACTCCAGACTCAAATCAAGAAAACATGTAATTTTAGCTTCCAACGGCTGTGATTCCATGTGGAGTTCAGATCAACAGTTCGCAGATGTTCGAAATCCGAAAGTGCGCGAAGTATAGAGCCATAGAAAAAGGTCTGAAGTCCCAAGGTTGAGCAAAGGTTAAATCTGGACCGTAGATCTTATCGGGAGAGATCAACGGTGGAAAATTATCGCGGGAATCGAGAGTTCAGAATATTGTTAAAGTTGTTCGTCAAAGGTCTGAAGTCCTGAAACCTGAAGTGAGAGGGAGTCGTCTGATCCAGAGGGACACGTGGTGCCAGATCCAAGCTGCAGAGAAAGTCACTTCAGGAAATTTGAAATGAGAGATGCGTAAATCCCGAAGTGTCAAAGTGGCCGAAGCCCAAAGTTCTGAAGCACTCAAAGGTGGAGCCCTGGGTCACAGCCTGAGGTCATATGGGGGGCATGCCTGGCAAAAGAAACCAACGCCCATTACTTAGAGATTTTGTTAAAGTAGGCATCGAGAATTATGTGGTCTAGTGTTGTGAAAATATCCAAAGGGTGAAATATCGAAGCGTCATATGGGATAAGCACCGGGTCACATCCTAAGGTCACAAGCATGAAGGGGTGATGAAGAAGGAGCTTAGCACCTACAACACCGGTATTGGTCACAGGGGAAGATTTGCAGAGCCTCGAGGCATCAGGATTGACTTGAAGAAGTCATGGGCACCGCCTGGAAGCATTCATGGGTGTCAGGCCTTGTCTTAATCCCAATGAAGGAAGTTATTAAAGATAGGGGCGACAGTTGAGACCTCGTCTCACCCCATAAATGGAAAGCATTGTAGAGAGCAGCCATGAAGGCGTACTATCCACCTGAAGCTTCCTCCTGGATGGATTTTCCTATAAAACGCATAACTATGCTTGTCTTTCATCTAACATGAGAAGGCTTGCATAGTCTGATAGAGCGAGCATCGACTGGAAGCTTTGAATGCAGGGGCCCTATCACACTCCTGGTAGTTGTAGAAGTTCTGCTTATATATAAGCAGTTTTGATATTTTGTAAGGGTTGAATGGTTGAGCTAGGCTCCCTGCTATTATAATATTTTGATTGAGAACAACTGGTTCTTTGGTTATGTATTTTCTTTTGAGACATCTTGGTTAATCTAAGTCAGCTTTCTTACTCCATTTGATTTGCCTCTGATACTGAGGGCTCATGTTTGATTGATTCACATGGATTGTTGTAAGTGCATTATGATAAATGTTTGATTATAGTACTGTTATGATTTCTTTCAGCTTCCTTGAAATTTGAATCCAAGAGGAGCTTGTGTTTAAGTTTTTCCTCCTTAGGCTGCTGGAAAATCTGATTTTCATAGCGGACCTCTACACCTTTCTCATTAAGTCTTCCCTCTATTCCCCCTTACTCCAACTTACTGACTGAAGTTAATCAAGACCCCACCTATAGGTGCATATTAGTCTTGTTTTCTGAGTTAAAATGATATCATCTTGATTATGCGCCCATTTGACCTCTTTAAAACCAACTTGTGACAAAAAATCTGATGGGTACTGAGCTTACCTCCAACGCAATCTGGAGGTGACTTCTAGTGCTAACAGAGAGATATCTTCCACTTGGGGAAAATATCCTTATTTATTTCTTCTACTTAAACCTTTAAGGACATCTATAAATCTTCATCTCATCTGATCCACTATTAATATCCTTATCTACTTTTGAAAAGAGAAAATCTTCTGTGAACTGATGATCTTCAACATCCAATAGTGGGGGCTCATATGGTTGCCATCTTTTAGATTTTGGGGCTGAAATTTTTTCCTTTTTGCATAAGCTCTTGCTTGGGGACAAGAATCCTGAAGGTGGCCTACTTGATGGAAAACTTGACATTGAAAAGATGTGTTTTTGTAATCCAAGACCTGATTTCAATTATATTTACCTTGTTTTAAAATCATCATGTCTGGAAGACCTTTACCAAGATCAATATCCTCACATACTCAAGCATAAGTGAAAATCCCTAATTCTACATGCTCAATATCTACCTAGAGAATTTCATATAGCTTCAAAGACTAAATGATCCAGATTATTTTGAGAACAACATGAAGGCAAAAATATAATAGATATATAACAAGGAAATACACATAGATATTGCAAGGAACACAGCAATGAATTAAAACTCATATTCTATTAATGGTTGTCTAGAATACGAAAGACTGTAAAATGAAAAGCACACAAGCTAGTTAGAATGGTGGTAGCTTATCTTTGCAGAGAGATGTGCTTGCTACACTCATTCACAATAATTTTATTACAATGAGGCTCCAAAGGCCTTTGTTAACATAAATCACAAATGAGAAAACCCTAAACATCCAAAACCATAACCCCAGAAGATGAAACGCCAAAAGGTTTGTGGGCCTCGATGGGGGTAGTTGATACGTCAACTTCCCTGGGGCATAAAGTTTGCATAGGATATTCATTTGGGGTGCTTGATACCTCGTCATAAAGGTATATCCAAGAAGTACACATTCTGAATTTCCCAATAATCCCAAGAGGGATTTATTGGGTGTTTCCACGTCAAAAAAATGTCGTTTAGGGCCTCAAAACGACCTCGGAAGTTTGGGACCCGTAAAAAGGTCAACATGGAAATTGTGATTTGAGCTAGTGGAATAGGTGGGAGGCCATTGATATCCATCTGGATTAGTCCCCCCCTAGAAATAAATGGTCTCCATTGCATCAAGTTCCTCCATCATATGGGGAAACTTATGTTGAATATGACTCCTAGTGAGCCACTTGCCCTGATTAAGAAACTGGCCTACTTTGATGACCCGATAGAGTTGGATGTTCTGTTGGAGGGTGTCGTTCATCTTGGTTTCCATGATCTGATCAATTGACTCATGTTCAATGCAATCAATATTGAGTTCTATAGGGGCCAAGTACTCAGTCGCATTTGAAGTGTTCATAAGAGATGGAAAATAGGGTAGAAGTAGTTCCACATTAAATACAAGGTGTAAGCCTAGGAAAGGAGGAATAATTAATTCAAAATCATTTTCACCCTCATCCTTGATGGTGTAAGGCATGTATCTATTAGGGTCCTAACCCACACATAGATAAGAATAATATATTCAGATGTAATAAAGGTCAATATTAATAAGGCCTTTCAATAAAATAGAATAAGGTGGATGTAAGAAGACCTAATAGAAGCTTTCGCTTCTAGAAGGATCTTTCTCTAGATTCTTCTTTTGATAGACATATTTAGTATAAATAGGATTCGAGGGTATGAGAACCCTAGCTTGGATATTATTGTAATAGAGCTTTTCTCAATTGGAGGTTGCCCCCTCGAAGAGGCTCATGAACATTGCTTTCAGATTCAAAGTGTTATTTCTGTTGTTATTCTCATATCATTTCAGTGCTATTGTGGTGATTGTTCTGGTTATATTGTTGTTATTCTTCCATTTCTAGCATTTTATTTCTGTTCTGCATACATTTTATATCTGGTATATTACAAGTGGCATCAGAGCACTTTCCTCGAGAAAGTGTGGGTTAATTATTTTTCAGGGTAGAGACGTATTCTGACGTCTTTAAGACACAAATATCTATTGTTACGCGCATAAACCCGTGGTTTAGGGATTCATACACGCAGGAAATACAAGTGGTACTTAAGCGCACATCTGTTGACCACCCTTGTAACCCCTGTTGGTACTCCTTCGAGTGGTAGCACATCAAACAACACATGTGTACGGATCAACCTAGATTACCTGAAGCCCTCTTTAGATAAACCAATCGGCCACCTGATTGCTATAGTGTCATTGAGAACAACACTCAGGAAGATACTCTCTAGTACCTAGGTAGTCAGGTGTTAATGTTTATGCCATTATTATAGTTCTTTTCATTTCAATAGATAATAGCATCATAAGAACAAGATCACTGAGAAATACACATTCACAAGAGACACAACATTTATCCTAGGAAACCCTCTAGGGGAAGAAAACCCAGCAAAAACATCCTTATCATAAATAGCTTATACAATGTTCAAGAGATAACTCAAACCAATACAGATAGTCCTCCCCAAGAGATGTGCCACTCTTCTCCCTCTCTCCAACCGGTAATTGCAGCTTGCCTCATAAGAGAATGAGCAAGTGAGTTGTGTGTTAGAAGTGAGGCGCTAGCCTCCTATATATACAAGACTGGCACGTGTGAGAGGGTTTCACTGGCAGGGTTGACCTCTCACTCTGGGTGGGTAAACCCACCTTTAATTAATTCTGGATCTTCAATAATAACTATTGGGGCCGACTTCTTATTCTTCCCTTTATAATTGTCCAATGACCAATCCACAAAAGGGGATTTGGTCCTTATACAATTAACGACATGATTAATCCACAATGGGGATTAATCCTAATAATAAAATAACAATAATAATAAGAATTCTCTTCGCAGTTACATTATTTCAACACTCCCCCTTAACAAGAAGTGTATTCTTCATCAACATCAGGAGAGAGAGGTTTGCATCATCAGTGGCATCAAGAGGACAGTATTGTCAATATCATCTTGAAACATTGGCTAACATATTTATGAGTCATTGAAAGTTTTCTTCATCGGAAGCATCATCATTCTCGAAAGAATGCTATCATCATCTACATCAAATATGTATCAGTAAAAATGATACCTCATCACAGCACTAGGCTGGAAATACTACACTAGCTCAATGTCACATCTTGTAAAGCTGGTAGCTCAGTGTCATTCACATCTTTCTTTACGTCTAACAACTACGTCAGAAGAAAGGAATATCATCATCTCGCTTTACGTCTAACAACTAGGTCAGAAGCGAGGAATCACAACGTCATGCTTTACGTCTAACAACTAGGTCAGAATCATGACTCATCTTGCTTTACATCTAACAATGAGGTCAGAAGCAAGGAACACATCAACATCTCGCTTTACGTCTAACAACAAGGTCAAAATTGAGGAATCATCTTGCTTTACGTCTAACAACTAGGTTAGAAGAAAGGAATCAATGGCGTCATGCTTTACATCTAACAACGAGGTCGGAAGCATGACTCATCTTGCTTTACATCTAACAGCTAGGTCAGAAGCAAGGATCACATAGTGTCATGCTTTACGTCTAACAATGAGGTCATAAGCATGACTCATCTTGCTTTACGTCTAATAGCGAGGTCAGAAGCAAGTATCACACAGCGTCATGCTTTATGTCTAACAATGAGGTCATAAGCATGACTCATCTTGCTTTACGTCTAACAACGAGGTCAGAAGCAAGGAATAAATATATATGCTCCCCCTTTCAGGGAGGGTCCTTTCGGACTATACCAAGCTTATCTCAAAAGTGTTCAAACTTTACACGAGATAGAGGCTTATTCAACACGTTAACAACCTGTTCATCTGTGCTAATGTACTGGAGCTTCAAGGCTCCTCTCTGTACCATGTCGTGGATGAAATGATAGCGGATCTCTATGTGCTTCGACCTATCGTGGAATACAAGATTCTCTGTCATCTTTATGCAGCTCTGGTTGTCACATAGAATAGCGGTTGCTCTCATCTCCAAGTCAAATAGGCATGTCAGCAACTTTCGAATCCATATAGCTTTGCAGCGAGCAGAGCATGCGACAATGTACTCTGCTTCCGCTGTGCTGAGAGCAATACTAGATTGCTTCCTACTCTGCCACGAGATCATGGTTGATCCCATACTGAAACAACATCTAGAAGTGATTTTTCTGTCTGCAACGCTTCCTGCCCAATCTGCATCAGTATATCCACTCAATGTGAAGTCATGATCTCCATCATAGCTGAGACCATAATCCATTGTACCTTTAAGGTACCTCATCACATGTTTTGCAGCCATTAGGTGAACACGTCTGGTCTCTAACAGAAACTGACTCAAGGTGTTCACTACAAAACAGATGTCTGGTCTAGTGTTCCTCAGGTACATCAACGATCCAATAATCTGTTTGTACAGTGTGGCATCTATCAAGTCTGACGAAGTATCGACCAACAGCTTCAGCTTTGCTTCCATGGGAGTATTCATGGACTTGAATTCTAGCATGTCAAATCTCTTTAAGATTTCGACCGTGTACTTCCCTTGGTTAAGGAAGATCCTTTCTGGACTCTGCCATACCTCAAGACCTAAGAAGTAATGCATTAGGCCAAGGTCTTTCATTTCAAATTCTGTGGCAAGT
>ML780706.1:310556-336701 GCA_009831015.1 Picea engelmannii | reverse complement strand
ATTTCCCATACATCATTCTTTATTATGGATTGGTATTCCTCTGTCATGGCATCTGCCCATTCCTTCTTTTGAATGGCCTCTTCAAAGCATGTAGGTTCTTCATCAAGTAGATTGCACATCAAAGTCATGTAACTGGAGAATGGATTTGGTCTTTTCACCTATCATATGGTTCCTTCTGGAACACCATACTTCTCTCCATCTTGAATAAGCTCTCTTGCCCAAGCATGATTTCTTTTATGGGAGAAGGTCATTTGAGGAGGTTCTTGAACTTCTATTATATCATGATCTTCAGGAGTCTCCTCATCAGGGGAAGTTACGACTTCCCTTACAGGTTCTGTAGTTCTGGGAACTTCCCTCATGGATTATGTAGTCCTGGGATGTACAGATTCTTCTTCATATACTTCTTCAAGCTAGCATATTCTTGATTTCTTAAGTGTTGCTTCTTTATCAAAATTCACATCCCTGTTGATCTCAATATGGCGGTGACTAGGTATGTAGATTCTGAAGGCCTTGGATACCTCACAAATATTCCCTTCTTTCCTGAAGGGTTCCAGCTTGTTTATTTTCTCTTTCGGTATATGAATAAACACTGGACAGCCAAATATTTTGAAATGGCTTACCTCTGGCTTCTTTCCAGTGAACATCTCTTCTGGTGTCTTGAGCCCAAGTGTGCTATGGGATAATCGGTTCTGCACATAAATAGTTGTCATTGTTGTTTCTGCCCATAAGCACATAGGAAGATCTTGATCATGGATCATAGTCTTCACAACTTCCAGTATGGTTCTGTTCTTCCATTTAGCTACACCGTTTTGTTGGGGATCTTGATCCCAACATCTTTTCATATATTCATGAACTCTTTTGAGGTATATTCTCCTCCATTATCTGACCTGAGTATCTTAATCTTCCTTACAGAAAGGTTTTCTATCAAGGCTTTGAATTCCTTGATCTAGTTGAACACTTCAAATATATCCAGGTCTTTTTACGAGAATAATCATTAATGAATGATACATAGTATACATACCCACTAATGGAGGATGATGGAATTGGGCCACACACGTCTGAATGAATGAGTTCCAGTACTCCTTCTACTTTGCTGCCCCTCTTTGGAAAAGGGTTCTTGATATTCTTCCCTTGCACACATCCATTACATATGCCTTCTTGATCAACCTTGAGTTCTGGTAAACTTGTGATAGCTTTTCATATGTATGGTAGCGCCTTGTAGTTGATGTGAGCTAATTTTCTAGAGTTCACATGGATTCTTCAATAGCGTGGGTCATGGTAGCTTCTGAGTGACCCAGCTTCTTCTTTTCCACTGATGATTGCTTCATTTATGATCTCTCCTTTATCACATTTCCTTCTGCAACCTTTGCTATAGCTTCCTCATGTGACCTGGATCAAGGTCAACAAAACAACAAGCAAGAATAATATCCTTCTGATAATATAAAGTAATAGCACGAACAATTATCACAATAGCTCCTTTAGAGATATCACTTATAATTTATCTGAAGCAAAGATTAAAGGTAAGGAATACAATACGAAATGAGGTCAACACTCTCATAGTGTTGTGACCAAGCATTCTTCCATGGCAACCTGGAACTAACACACGAGGTTTCTCCTAGAGGAGGTGTTAGTTGTATCAAGCAAAGTATTTACCTCTATATGCTCACATGCTATCAAGTATAATACTTTACAAAGACTGTTGTCTCAACTATAGTCATCAACTTGTCATCTGTACCTTTGAATCTTGATTAATCAAACCTAGAGCCTTGTCCTCAAGAGTGAGTGCTTGCTTTTCTTCCAAGTCTCCTTCACTCAAGTGACGGGTATTTTCTTCAACCTGTCTGTTGTACTAAGACAATACGCTATCTTGACAGAAGGTTAGGTTAGAGGATAAGCTCTATGATCAACTTTTAATTCTTCTAATAATTTGATCATGGCTTCAACATGCAACACTAATCAAGATAATTTCATAACAAATAGATGCATATTAGAATAATCACACCTGGGTTGCAACATTCCTCTAAATGTGTTGGATCTTGAGATCCTTCTGGATCTATGGCAAGAGATCCCTTCTCCTACAAATACTCGTTTTAACCTTTAAACATATGTGAGTACATACCTTGGATAGAATTTGCAAGTAGTGGCTCCATCTGGTAGCAATGGTAATTATTACCAAAAACTTCAAGGGTGATTGCAACTGGTTCTATGGATGCAACTGCAACTGGTACTGCAACTGCAATTGGTACTGCAACTGCAACTGGTACTGCAACTGCAATTGGTACTGCAACTGCAACTAGTTCTGAGACTGCAACTGCTACTGCAACTGGTACTGTAACTACAACTGGTTCTGAGACTGCAACTGCAACTTAGGGTTTTATGAGGAAACCCTAATTTTTCAAACTTTGAATTTTGAAATTCTGATCTAGGGGATAGATGCGTTGAGCTGAGGCGAGTTAGCTGGTGCAGTCAGATTTTTGAAAATCCAACTTTTACCCCTTCAAATCTGATCTGCAGATTTCTGGACTGGTGCTTTTGGTTTTCTGGTACTTCTGGTACTCTGGTACTTCTGGTACTTCTGGTACTCTGGTTTTCTGGTACTTTGTGAAACTAGGGTTTCAGTTTCTAGGAGATCTAGCCACTGAAAAGGTGCGCTCTAAGTGCCAAAATGATCCTTGGGGGAGGGCGCAACTTTCTAGGTGGTTAGGAGCTGAAAAGATTCACTTTTGCAAAACCTTAATTTTTGGGTACAGTAACAATGACGTTTTTCCTCTTGCAAATTGTGCTTCTTTCAGGTTGGCTCTGATACCATCTTAATGTTTATGCCATTATTATAGTTCTTTGCATTTCAATAGATAAGAGCATCATAAGAACAATATCACTGAGAAATACACATTCACAAGAGACACAACATTTATCCTGGGAAACCCTCTAGGGGAAGAAAACCTAGCAAAAACTTCCTTATCATAAATAGCTTATACAATGTTCAATAGATAACTCAAACCAATACAGATAGTCCTCCCCAAGAGATGCGCCACTCTTCTCCCTCTCTCCAGCTGGTAATTGCAGCTTGCCTCATAAGAGAATAATCAAGTGAGTTGTGTGTTAGAAGTGAGGTGCTAGCCTCCTATATATACAAGACTGGCACGTGTGAGAGGGTTTCAATGGCAGGGCCGACCTCTCACTCTGGGTGGGTAAACCCACCTTTAATTAATTCTGGGTCTTTAATAATAACTGTTGGGGCCGACTTCTTATTCTTCCCTTTATAATTGTCTGATGACCAATCCGCAAAAGGGGATTTGGTCCTTATACAATTACCGACATGATTAATCCACAATGGGGATTAATCCTAATAATAAAATAACAATAATAATAAGAATGCTCTTCACACTTACATTATTTCAACATCAGGTAGTATGGCTAAGGGTACAATCTATCCTCCTTAGTTAGTGCCCTGAGATATTGGTCAGAGTACTACTATTGGACCCCACATGTATATTAGAGAGTTATAGCACAGGGCAAACCCTTGTCTATAGAACCCTTGAATACCTAATCCTTGGGGATAGAAACATAAACAAATTAAAACAGACAAGATCTATTGCTGCACAACTGTGTTTAGGTTGCCAAGTAAATACACATTTTTTTCTAGCTAGTCATTTGGGTATTTTCTCTCTGCAATATTCTTCAGACCAAAGTATAACTCCGTAGGTGTAAAAAAAAAGTCTGGAAATTTTTTCACCATTATTTGAGACCTGTTCCATTGGATTCATCTCTTTTCCCTTATCACATTCATCCATATCATTTTTCAGAAAAAAAAATTGACCCCGCCCGCTCCTTTTTAGTTCCCCCATCCTCATGGCCCATACCCGTAGCCAAGACTTGGAAGCTCGCTTCAACACCTTGCAATTTGATCTCATCGAGACCCAACAAGAAGTGAAACAACTCAGTTCCAATGTTGTCGCCATCAATATAACCTTGCAGTCCTCAATGGAGAAAATCAAACAAGACCTCACCACCCAGCTTGAATCTGTCTTTTTAGCACTCTACACCAAACTACATATCCCTACAAATAACCCTTCCTCTTCCTCACCTCCACATACTGAAGGTGACCATTCCTCTCATTCCCATAACTTTCAGAACCATCACTTTCAACGTGACCTACGCCTTCCATGGGTGGATGTGAAAATGTGTGTCTCCAAATTGGTGACTACCACCTAAAATCCCATATGTTTTCTATCGACATGGGAGGTTGTGACATTGTGTTGGGTGCAGACTGGCTAAGGAATTTGGGTCCCATTCTAATGGATTTTAAAGACTTAACCATGCAATTCGACCAGGAGGGCCACCAATATAAGTTCCAAGGCATCACCTCCGGTTCACCTGAGATCATTAGTTCCCATTGCATGGAAACGCTGCTCAAAAAAGGTAATTCCGGTGTTATCGCCCAACTCCATGCCATACAAGAAATAGAGACACCCTCGATCCTACAAGACCTCCAAGCCATCCTTTCTAAACATCAATTGGTCTTTTCCACTCCCCAAGGACTCCCTCCTTCTTGTGGTGTTCATGATCATTCCATTCCCCTTCTACCCGGAAGCCTTCCTCCCAATATCTGTCCATATCGTCACTCCTTTTCCAAAAAAAATGAAATTGAGAAAATGGTCCAAGAACTCCTTAATGTAGGTGTTATCCGCCCTAGTACGAGCCCCTACTCTTCTCCTATGGTCATGGTCCCGAAGAAAGAAGGTTCTTGGTGAATGTGTCCTGACTTCCATGCCCTCAACAAACTTACCATTAAAGACAAATTCCCCATTCCTATCATTGATGACCTCCTAGATGAATTGAGTGGCGCCCAATTCTTCACGAAACTTGATCTTCGTTTGGGCTACCACCAGATACGTATGAAAGAGGTAGACATTTCCAAGACTGCCATTAGAACTCATGAGGGCCACTATGAGTTTTTGGTCATGCCCTTTGGCCTGTGTAATGCCCCCTCCACCTTCCAAATCCTCATGAATCATGTCTTTTGTCCTTTTCTCCTCCATTTTGTATTAGTTTTATTTGATTATATCCTCATCTATATCAAAACTTGGACAAACCATCTTTCTCATGTGGATCGAGTTCTCCATCTACTCTCTCAGCACCAAATTTTCTTGAAACAGTCTAAATGTTCTTTTGGTGCCTCATAAGTAGAATACTTGGGTCATCTGGTTGGCAAGGATGGTGTCAGGGTGGATCCTAAAAAGATTGAAGCTATGCAAGACTGACCTCACCCAAATACTCTTAAGATATTGCGTGGATTTTTGGGCTTAACAGGGTATTATTGCAAGTTTGTTAAGAATTATGGGAAGATTGCAGCACCTCTCACTGCTCTCCTCAAAAAGAAATCTTTCACTTGGACTCCAGCTGCTTCTCAATATTTTCAAACCTTGAAGATGGCCATGTGCACCACTCCAGTCCTCACCCTTCCTGATTTGACAAAGACCTTTGTGTTGGAATGTGATGCCTGAGGGAAAGGAATTGGTGTTGTTCTTATGCAAGAGGGTCGACCTTTGGCCTTTACTAGCAAGCAACTATTTGAAATAAATCTAGGCAAATACATATATGAAAAGGAAATGTTGGCTATTTTGCATTCCTTTGATCTTTGGCACCCTTATCTATTGGGGCAACATTTCCAAATTAAGACAGACCATCAAATCCTCAAGTATTTTCTGGAACAACGCATTTCCTCCCCAGAACAACAAAAATGGGTGACTAAGCTCTTTGGATATGATTATGAGATCATTTATAAGAAAGGCAAAGACAATGTGGTTGTGGATGCACTTTCCTGAAAATATGAAGATGAAGAATCCCTTTTTTCTCTTTCATTCATTATACCATATTGGCTCCAAGCCGTTCGCCAGGAATGGCTACAAGATCCCAAAAGTTCGCATCTGATCCAACAATTGTAGTCCAATGCTCCAGCTTCCCTAGGGTACTCTTGGCTCCATGATGAACTTTGATACAAAGTTCATTTGTATTTAAGTAAACAATCAAAGCTTAAATCCATGGTACTTTCTAAGCTTCATGCTACATCCACAGCAGGGCACTCTGGGTTCACCAAAACCTATGACAAGGTCAAACGTTCCTTTTTCTGGGAAGGTATGAAACATGACATTCGTAATTTTGTCGTTGAATGTGATGTGTGTCAATGCAACAAGGGAGAAATAGTCAAATCTCCAGGCACACTACAACCACTCTCGATTCCACCTATTATTTGGAAGGATATCTCTATGGATTTTATTATCGGCTTACCCAAATTGGGAAATAAATCAGTCATCATGGTGGTTGCTAATCACCTTTCCAAGTATGCTCATTTCTGGGCCCTTCAACACTCATTTACAACATCCATAGTGGCTCAATTTTTCATGGATTGGGTCTTCAATCTTCATGGCATGCCACACTCTATTGTTTCTGATCGCGACCCAACTTTCACAAGCAATTTTTGGCAAGAACTGTTCAAGATACAAGGCACCAAATTGCATCTCGGCACAACTTATCATCCCCAGACTGATGGCCAAACGGAATTTTTCAACAAGTGTTTGGAAACATATTTGAGGTGTTTTGCCTCGGAAAAGAAAAGTTAGTGGGCTCAATGGTTACCCCTAGCTGAATGGTGGTACAACACTTCATACCATACAACTACACGCATGACTCCTTTTGAAGCGGTATATGGATAGAAGACACCTTCAGTTCTCTCATACTTACCGGGTGCCTTGAAGGTCCAATCCATTGACCAAACACTTACAGATCGAGAGGCTATTCTCCATACCCTCAAAGAGAATTTGGTCATGGCACAGAATCGCATGAAGCAACAAGTAGATCAAGGTCGCTCTGAACGTCAATTTGCAGAAAGGGATCAGGTGTTTCTTCGACTGAAACCTTACAAGCAAACTTCCCTCAATACCGAGCATTGTCATAAGCTAGCGCCCAAATTTTATGGTCCTTATACCATTCTCAAGCATATGGAATAAGTAGCCTATCAATTAGATTTTCCCAACCATTCGAAGCTACATCCTATTTTTCATGTTTCATGCATAAAGAAGGTGATTGGAGCTAAGTGCCAAATTCAAACCAACCTTTCCGAGTTAGCTGAAAAAGGATCCACTTGGCTACAACTAGAAGCATTTTTGGACCAGCGTGAGCATCGCCTACGTCAAATAACCATCAAGGAAGTGTTAGTCCAGTGGAAAGATACAACTCCAGCAGATGCCAGTTGGGAACCAGCTACCATTCTGCAACAATTCTCTCATCTCAAGCCTTGAGAACAAGGTTGTATTTAAGGGGGTGGGCATGTTAGGGTCCTAACCCGTACATATATAAGAACAATATATTCGGATGTAATAAAGGTCAATATTAATAAGGCCTTTCAATAAAATAGAATAAGGCGGATGTAAGAAGACCTAATAGAAGCTTCCTCTTCTAGAAGGATCTTCCTCTAGATGCTTCTTTTGATAGACATATTTAGTATAAATAAGAGTCGAGGGTATGAGAACCCTAGCTTGGATATTATTGTAATAGATCTCTGTTCAACTGGAGGTTTCCCCCTCGAAGAGGCCCGTGAACATTGCTTTCAGATTCAAAGTGTTATTTCTATTATTATGCTTATATCATTTCAGTGCTATTGTGGTGAATGTTTTGGTTATATTGTTGTTATTCTACCATTTCTAGCATTTTATTTCTATTCTGCATACATTTTATATCTGGTATATTATAGTATCGGAGTGGGAATAAATTTTGATGGGGTCATGTGAGGCCCTCTTTCTACAAATGCAACCATAACTTATCTCCCACCTTAAACTTGTGTGGACCGAGTGTTGATCATGGCATTACTTGTACTTGGCATTAGCTTTCTGCAAAATATCATGAACTTGTTGTTGGATGTGCTATATTCGCTCAAAAAATTTGACTGCTCGATCAACCTCGATCTAAGCATGGGAGGACTCTTCAAGTGCATCTGCAATGGACACACCTACATCAATGGGGGCCAATGGATGGAACCCCAAGCACACTTGAAAAGGGTTCTGGAAAATAGATATTTGGAGGGCTCTATTGTAGCTATGTTGAACATAAGGAATACTTTCATTCCATGTGTGTGGATGTTTGTATTTGTACATCCTCGGGATATGGACAATCATCTTATTGACAACCTCTATTTGTCCATTAGTTTGTGGGTGGAAGGTAGTCTATTTGGGCATCTTGGTGTCCATCATCGACCATAGGCTAGACCAAAATGTGCTCAGGAACCTGTTGTCTTATTTTGAGATAATGGTTTTTGGGAGCCCAAAATGAACCCAAACATGTTCAAAGAAGAGATTGGTGGTCGGATTGGCTATGATTCTCTTCTTGCAGGGTGCCAAAACTGTCATCTTAGAGAATAGATCAACAACCATGAAGACACAATCGTTCTCATGCTTGGTTGAAGGAATACCAAACATGTAATCTATGGAGATGGACTCCCAAGGCCTATATAGAGTAGGAATAGGGGTGCATAGCCCTTGTTTCTTGATGGAAGGCTTGGCAACGACATAGTCAATGTAAGATATGGTGTACCTGTGGACATATTGTTGAAGCTTTGGCCAATAAAAATGCTTTTTCAGTATTGTCATTGTTTTGTCCACACCAAAATGTCCTACTTCCCAGCTATAATGAGCTTAACAAATCATCTTTGCATTCTCACTTGAAGGAATACAAATATGGGTCATATGGAATAACAATCCATCATGGAGGTGAAATTATGGAACTGTTTTTCCTATGCTCAATGTATGATAGGTAGCAACAAAGTCAAATTCATTATTGTATAATTATGTCCATCTAGGCATCTCATTCCCACAGAAGTTAAGAATTGTGCTTAGTTCCACAACCGAGGATCGATTGATAAAATATGTGACATGGTTGTGTTGGAATACTAAGAGGGGGTCAATCAATATGAGCACTTTATACCACTTTTAACCAAAATATATAATCTTTCACTTTATCAACAATGTTCAACATTATATAATCAATGTATCATCTATGATTGCATTCAATATATCATGAGGAAATAATCATAAGCAACATCACATCAAAAAAATCAAATCAAATACACAATACACCAATATTTATGTGGAAACTCAAATGGGAGAAAACCATGGAATGATTTCTTATATATATCAAGAATTCATTCATAGAAAGCACTAATTTCCAAATTATCCAGCTACAACTGGAAGGAGGATACAACCCCCTATTCTCAAGCTCCAACCTAAAGGAAGCTACAACTTCCTGAGTTCTATGGCTCCAACCATAAGGAGGCTACAACCTCCTCGGTTCTCCGGCTACAACCTGAAGGTGGCTACAACCATATAGTTCTTAGGCTCCAACCTGAAGGAAGCTCCAAATCCATGATTTTCTGGCTACATCCAGAAGGAGGCTACAACCCCCTATGTTCTTCGGATACAACTAGAAGGTGGCTACAACCACCTATCCTTGCCCCATCCTTCCACCCTAAAATATAAGTGTCAAATGATGAAACCACTACACTATCACTATGAGAAATATCATTGTAAACATGTACCAACCTGTAACCAACTTGTGCCAAAATCCTGTAATCAATCCTATATCAGAAGTCAACCTGTACCAACAAATACCAAAAGGTATGTGATCTGTATATACTACAACTCACGTATGTGCACGCCCTGTCTATATTGCAGTTAGTGTATGTAAGTGACCTGTCTATACTGCATCCTATGTACACCCTCAGAGAACTAGGGTTTTCACCTTTCTGAACTCTGACTCTTTGTTTTCTTTGTTATTGTCATAGTCAATGTCATTGTCATTGATATTGTCACTGTCACTAATACTCAACCATATCCTCTCACATGGATCATATACCAAAGACACCTCTCAACTATATGTCCAACAACCACATGCCTCAACCAAGCATGATCCAACATCACCACATACCATCACAAGATATGTGTCTCAACCATGTACCAACCTGTACCATGCATCAACATGTACCACAACCATACATCAACATGTACCATCAACCATGTACATACCATGTACCTGTATCATATACCATACCATGTGAAAACCATGCAAATCAACCATGTACATCAACCATGCACATCAATACATGTACCTTATACCATACCATGTGCCAACCATGTACATCAACCATGCACATCAATACCTATACCTTATACCATGTACCATAAGATATGTTGAACAAGTAATGCCAAGAGTGTATCTCAACCAAGTACCATCACCACTAAGAGATGTCTCTTATGCATGTACTACCATATGCCAAGTGTATATCTCAATAATATATCAATATCAACGGTATACCACTAACACAACAACCATACACCTTGTACCAATAAACCAAGAAGTGTACCAACAATGTATCTCACCCAACATGTACCATATACCATGAAATTCCTCTATTCATATGCCTCAAGCATTCTCCTCAATATCACAAAGATGTAGTCTCATAACACAATATGACAATCCTCAAGTATATTCCAATACCACAAAGATGTGCCTCTAACAATGAACCATAACAACCATATACTAAGTACCAAGAGTGTGTCTCAAACATGTAACAATCTTACCTCAACCATGTACCATCAAGGGCCTCCAATACATACCTTAATCATGTGCCATATCATCCAAGGTTCAAGCCTCAAACAAATACATAAATGACATACCTTTAGTCATGAGAACCTATAAAATGAAGACCTGGGAACTTGCTTCAAACTCTAGAGACCCGGAATCTTCATATTCTCAAGTTTTTATGGATTTACCCTCATGTACATGCCCTATTATATTGTTAGCCCACGTACGTACACACCCTATTATATTGTTAACCCGTGTATGTACACACCCTATTATACTATTAGCCCACGTACACCTAAAAAACTAGGGTTTTCTCAAGTTCTGCAACTTTGAAACTTTCATCCCTTCAGACCTTCGCTACCTCAGAAAAATGCTGCCACATTCAACCTCAAAAATACCATAGATAAACCATAACAATTCACTAAACCACTCATTAAACCATAACAATTCACTAGATAGATGTTCAATATAAGTGTGTGTGTATGTGTTAATAAATGACGCCATGAGGTGTATTTATACAAGTGATAGGTAACTCCCCTCCTTACTTTAGGCCTTCTAGGGCTTTCTTGTTACAACAACTTTACCCTTTTATTAACCAACTAGGGGTTTCTTGACCACTCTTTGGGGCTTCCAACTTCGCAAGACCATATCTCCCTAACCGTGAGGAACTATGTGACGTTCCACATATCACTGGAAATGAAACGACGATTATTATCCATATACGAATGCCTTAAATTCATTTAATCAATCTTTTAATTCCATATTCTGCATTCATCATTTCTACTGGAATATGCTACCACAATCATTCAAATGTATCTAACACAACTCACCATTAATCTTGACCATACAAATGATAATAAACTATCCAATGATATATTCCACATAACTTGAACTCTCCAAGGGTTGACATCGCTATCCATGGTCACTCTCCAAGGGTTGAAATCAATGAAAACCAATTGTATAAACCATCTGTCCATAAATATAAACCAATTGTCCAACAATCCCCCCCTTTAGAATTGATGGCAACACCAACATTGATGGAAACACTTAGACATGGAAACACTCATGCTCAAACTATGTTTGTGACCATCACTCCTCATGAATGTTTCTCACTCTCCCCCTTTAAAATCAATGGCAAAGGATATCTCTATGAGTATCTCTCCCCCTTTGGGGTTTCTCCCCATTATTGAACTCTCCTTGGGGATATTTCCCTTATCTGCAGTACCTCTATCTCTCCATCGTCATGAGTTTCTTTATATCTCACCCTTTGAAAAATGATTAACTCCCCCTGTCGATATGTCTCCTCCTGACACTATACCTTCTCTAACCAATCATGGGAAAAATAACAGCTCCCCCTGTCTGCATGTTATTGATATTCCTTTATGGATTCTCTCTCTCTGATGATTTTTCTTCTCTTCAAGATGTAGAGCTACCTGTGAAATGTTTCCTTTCCTCTCTTCCACTATTGTTTATTGTTCATCGGTGCTTCCTCATGTAATTCACTGACATATATAAAAAGTGAGGATGAACTTGACATATGGTCTCTACGTCTTGTGAGGTAGTAGATCCTAGGCTATACTTGTACCACTAGACCTTCACTTGATTAAAATAAAAAATAAATTGATGCTATTAGTACATAAGTTATGGCTACCTCTATTTAGTGGATCCCAATTGTGTCCAATCTCAAATTTTATCACCACTTGTGACTGAATTAATTTTAAGACACATTTCTCTTACATATTTACTCCTCCCAAGCTCCATATAGGATCCCCATGTTTGAAGTATAGGATGCTACTTTGACTACCAATCAAAATCTTAACTCACTATTGGTTTTATTTTTAAGTCATATAGATTAGGTCTTGACAAGGTAATGTTGAGTATATGATTATCTTCTTCATAGTAGAGGAACAATATGTTCTCTACTAAAAGAGTATCACAAATCACATACATTCTTTGAAGGGCACCATGTCTATCATGTCTTAGTGAGCATATCCAAATCAAGAATAAATTTCTTACTAGGGTCCATTCGATAGTCTACAATTACTTGTATTTAAGGACTTATTTTCTCACAATTACTCTTCATATTGTTGGAATACTGAGAAGGGGGGGGTGTGAATCAATATGAGCACTTTATAACACTTTTAACCACAATATATATTCTTTCACTTTAAGAACAATGTTCAAGAGTTTATCATCAATTTATCATATATGTTTGTATTCAATATATCATGAACATATAATCATAAGCAACATCACATCAAATAAACAATACACCAGTATTTACGTGGAAACCCAAATGGGAGCACATAATTATTTCTTATATATATCAATAATTTATTCATAGGAAGCAACAACTTCCAAATTATCTAGCTGCAACTGGAAGGAGGTTCCAAGCTACTATTCTCATTCTCCAACCTGAAGGAATCTACAACTCTCTGAATTCTCTGGCTCCAACCAGAAGGAGGCTACAACCCCCTCATTCTTAGGATCCAACCTAAAGGAATCTACAACTCCCTAATTCTCTGAATCCAACCAGAAGGAGGATAAAACGCCCTTTCCTTTCCCCATTCTGTCACCCTGAAATATAAGTGTAGAACAACTATCACAACCACAATCACTACCACTGTCACTGCCACTATCACTATCACTATCACATGAACCTGTAACATGTCAACCTGTGACTATATCCAACATGTCCAACCTATCCCTATCACTGATACTCAACCAGATCCTCTCACATGGTCATATACCAAGGAAACCTCTCAACTAGATTTCCAACATCACCAATAGATTCCTTGACCAAGCATGTACCAAACCATCAACCTGCATCATTCCAAGCATCAACCGTGTATCACAACCTGTACCACAACAAGTGCATCAACCATGCACCACACCAAGGAATGTGCTAATACAAATATGTGCCTCTAACAATGAACCATAAAATCCATCTACCAAGTACCAAGAATATGTGTCAAGCATGTATCAATATCACCTAAACCATATGAAACCATGTACCATGTACCACAAAGGTTCCAAGACATTCCTTAATCATGTGCCATACCATCCATGAGACACGACTCAAAAAAACACATGTAAAAAATACGTTTACTCATGAAAAGGACCCGGTGCATATCATCTCAGATCAACAAACCTTTCTTAACTTCAGAATCAACAAGATGACACCTTCTTCGATCATTTTCAAAATCATCCTCTACTTGCTCCAAAATGACCCGTGGATATCTTCTACTTTCTCCATTGTGACCCACGAATGTTCGCTACTTTCTCCACTGTGACCCACGTATATCCGTTGCTTTGTCCATTGTAACCCACAAATGTCCACTACTTTTCCCACTGTGACCCGTAGATGTCTGCTACTTTGTCCACTGTGACTTGTGAATAAATTCATAAACTAGGGTTACTCATGTTTGTTGCAACTCTGAGACTTTCACGTTCAACCTTCCTTTGCTACCTTAGAAAAATGTCGTCACAAACTAGCCAAAAGATCACAATACTAGACCATAAAATTCACAAGATAGATATTCAATTATAAGTGTGTGAGTGTACTTATGAGAAACTCCTTGAGTTGTCTATATACTTTTTCATAGTAACCTCTCTCCTTAAACTTAGGGGTTTCTATAATTTCTTGTTACAACAACTTTACTCTTTCATTCATTGACTTGTAACCAACTAGGGGTTTCTTGACCACCCTTCGGGGCTTCCAATTTTACAAGGCCATATTTCCCTAACCGTGAGGAACCACATGGTGTACCACATATCACCGGAAAATGAATGATAAGGACTATCCATCTATGAGTGTCATACCTGCACTTTCATTTTCCTTCATGTCCATATTGCTCAACCAACTTTGGGTCCCATAACCACACCTTTGAGGCTTCATGTAGGATTCTTCAAATGCAGCCAACTAACTCATCATCAACCTTGATCATACAAATGTCAATCAATTGTCCAACAATATTATCGACATATCTGTAACTCTTGAAGGGTTGACATCGTTATCTAAAGGTTAACACCAATGAAAACCAACTTTCCAACAATCTCACTCTTTCACATTGATGGCAACACCAACATTGATGGAAAAATTCATACTGCAATTATCATTCTCCAACTGTGACCATCGCTCCTCATCAGTGTTTTTCTCTCTCCCCCTTTGACATCAATGGAAAAGGGTATCTCTCCTTGGGAATGCTCCCCCTATCTTCATGCCTTTTTTTTTGTCTTCACATGACAATCCAAGTTCCTCTTCTCTCTAACAAAGAGTGACTCCCTTTGGGGCTTCTCCCCCTGTCTTCATGCATCTATTATTTCTCTTTGTTTCCATGTCTTTTTTATTTCTCTCCTTTTTTGACAAAAGATAACTCCTCCTGTCTGCATGCTACTAATCTCCCTTTTCGGATGTCTTTCTCTGATGATTTCTCTTCCTTTTACTTGTATGCAAGATATCGTGTAGATCAATGTACAAGGCTACATGTATATGTTTCCTTTCCTCACTTCTAGTGTTTCTCATTGTACATTGTTGCTTCCTCTTGAAATTCACTGACATATAAAAAAAACATTCATTACTTGATTTATTCAATCACTTGTCATGTTCACTTGACCACACTGTTTAATGATTTCTTTCTGATGATATAGCTTCTTCTAACAGTTCTCTTTCCCTATTATGTTGTTCCTTTCACTGTGTTTCCTTTCTGTGACTAACCGATTCCACTGATTCCAATTGTAAATATGTTGCAATTCATCTAACCCATATTTCTTGTACCTACTAAGCATCTCACGAATCCATCTCTATCCATATGTCACAAACTCTTCATAACCTTGCTACTCAACTGTCCATAATATTGACCCATCTATCACTGAACTATCATGAAGGATTCACTTGAATATGCTACAATTGATCATCACATGTTCATGTTTATCATACTAAGTCAAATATGTCCACTAATATGATCTATCTTCTCATCAAACTCAACATGTTTGGAACAACTTGCACTAAATATATCCATGCCTCAATACATACATTAAATACAATCATAAACTTATGTCTGCCAACTGATACATGCATGGGAACAATACTTCTCAACTGATCAATCTGTTACTTTGTACTTATCCTATCTGACTACTCTAAATATGTCTCTATAAATACTTCATACTGCTCGAAAGATGGTTCTCTAATTTGTAGTATCTACTGCATGGAATCCCCCTGTTCAACATACATATTTACTAGAAGTCTCCAAGACGAATGGCTCAGAAAAATACCCACTCTAATGCAGAGTAATATTCCTCTTCATCTGCAGACTCCTCATCTCTCTAAACTTTGACTTATTCCTTTCTTCAAGTGGATTGATGTCGCACTACAATTCCTGAAAGTAAAATCTCTTGAACCGGTTTTTTATTCACACGTTCTTCTTTTCTTTCTTGTACTAATGAAAATCCTGTGATCTCTAGGACTTGGTCTTTATTCACCTATTCTTCTTATTTTTCATTTCTTCTCCAAATATTCTTGTATTTGACATCTTCCTTTTTTCCTGTAGATATTTCTTGATCTCGTACTATTGCCAATCCTGGGAGTATGACTTCTAGGTGTCCTTCATTTATCTAATATTCCTTTACATATTCATTTTTTCTTTTCCACACTTTCTTATATCTGATATCAGTGTTATCTTTCATAGAAGTATCCATCATGATTCTATAATCACAAGTTATGTGTCCATATTTATGGAATTTGTAACATTCAATGTCCTGTGGGGCCACATAAGCTTTTCTTGCTTGAACATTTCTTCCATTAGCCCTGCAATCTGTAACTTTATGTCCAAAGTTAGTACAATAAAAAAAATAACCATAAAAGAAATTTACATACCTGGGAGTGAATGATATTATTTATGGTATAGTCCTTTTCAATTCCTACCTTGGATTATCATGATCTTTTTTTGGATCCCTTCATTATGGTTGAATTTTCTTTATTGCGTGAATGTGGTAGGTTTTGTTGAAGATGTATCTCTATTATACTCATTCTTCTTTGATTCTGGCTGACCAGGATTCCTTCCCTTGAGTACTTCTGAATAACTATTACTCTTTTCTTCATTCTTCTTTTCTGGAAACTTAGAGTGCTTCTCTTAAACATTCTCTATTGATGATGTGGATGTTTCTATCTCTTCATCGTTCTTGTTGAGCTTGATGATTTTGGCTCTTAATGTGACAACTTTTTATTCAAGATTCTCAACCTATTCTTATTTCTTCATCATCTGACTCTTCATTACTTCTTCTGGTCACTTTTCTTCTTCAAGTCAGATATTCAAGGAGATGATTTTATTTTCAAGTCTTTTCTCTTCTTGACCAAATTATGCTTCAAGGTGGTTTAGGTCCTTAGTTCTTTCCTTGAGATGATCTTTCAATGTCTTCTCTCTCTTTTCTGCTCCCTCCTTTTGTGATACTATTTTGGCTTCCATGTACTACTTCTAACTCTTGAGTGTTTCTTCAATTTCTTTGGCTTATTTCAACCGATCTTGTAAACATGTAATAATATGATGTACTCCTTTTGATATTTGAGGACATTCCTTTAGCTTAATCAATTCTTCCTTGAGGAACTAGTTTTCCTTCTTTGCTTTGCTTAGTTGAGTGAAGGCATAGTTAAATTCTTCCTCAATATCCACTCCAGACTCTGCTTCTTCTAAGTTTGTCTAACATGATGAGAATATTTCTTCTTTTCATGTACATGTATCTTCTTTATCAATCTATGGCTCTTTGATAGGAGAAGAATATATATTTTGTAGCTTATCCCCAAGTTCTTTAGTTGATGAGCATTTACCCACTTTGTCTTTTATTGAATCATATAGTCCTTCCAAAATGAAATCCATTACTATTGTGTTGTTCTTATTTAATTTCTCATTGGATGTAGTCTTAGGTTTCTTTGTACATCTTGTCAAAACCGATTTCCAAATATCATATCCATGTTCCCTTAAAACAAATTCCATCCTTGAGCTCCAATACTCATACTCTAGACCACTCTGACCATCAAACATTGGTACTCCATTCACACTACACTCCATGATCTACCTTCCAGTGGTTAAGTTGTTTCCTTGAAGGAATTGGCTCTGAAACCAATTTTTGGAATACTAAGAGGGGGGTGAATCAGTATGAACACTTTATACCACTTTTAACCACAATATATAGTATTTCACTTTAACAACAATATTCAATATTTTATCATCAATGTATCATTTAATTTTGTATTCAATATATCATGAGCATATAATCATAAACAAAATCACATCAAATACATAGTACACCAATATTTATGTGGAAACCTAAATGGGAGAAAACCACGAAATGATTTCTTATACATATCAAGAATACATTCATAAGAAGCACCAACTTCCAAATTCCCTAGCTGCAACTGGAAGGAGGCTCACCCCCTATTCTTAGGCTCCAACCTGAAGGAAGATACAACTCCCCGAATTCTCTAGATCCAACCAAAAGGAGGATACAACCCCCTGATTTTCAAGCTCCAACCTGAAGTAAGCTACAACTCCCTGATTCTCGACTCCAACTGGAAGGAGGCTACAACCCCCTTTCCTTTCTCTGTCCCATCACCCTTAAATATAAGTGTAAACCAACTGTCACTACCACAATCACTGCCACTATCACTGCCATTGTCACTATCACATAAACCTATAACCTATCAACCTGTCACAATATCCAACCTGTCCAACATGTCATTGTCATCGATGCTCAACCAGATCCTCTCACATGGATCATATACCAATGAAACCTCTCAAATAGATGTCCAATATCACCAATACATTCCTCGACCAATAATGTACCAAACCATCAACCATGTACCACAACCTATACCACAACAAGTGCATCAAATATGCACCAACACCTATACCAAACCATGCAACAACACCTATACCAAACCATGCATCAACCATGTACATCAAGTTGTATCATACCATGTACATCAACCTATACCATACCATGTATCAACCGTGTACCATACTAAGTACATCAACCATATATCATATCATGTACATCAACCATGTGTCTTAACCTGTACCAACATCACCAAGATATACCTCAAACCATGTGCCTCAATCATGTACGAACATCACTCATGATATGTCCCAATCATGTCATACACCATGTACCATAAGATATCAACAATGAAGTGTCTCAACAAAGTACCAAGGAATGTGCCTCATACATATGCCAATGCAAATATGTGCCTCTAACAATGAGCCATAACATTCATGTACCAAGTACCAAGAATATGTGTCAAGCATGTATCAATATCACCTCAACCATATGAAACCATGTACCATGTACCACAAGGGTTCCAAGAAATTCCTTAAGCATGTGTCATACCATCCATGAAACAAGACTCAAAAAAACACATGTAAAACATACCTTTACTCATGAAGAGGACCTGGTACATATCATCTCAAATCAACATACCTTCCTTAACCTGATAATAAAAAATATGACACATTATTCAAGCCTTTTCAAAAGTATTCATTACTTGATCCAATGTGACCCATAGATGTCTACTACTTTCTCCACTGTGACCCATGGGTGTCTACTACTTTCTCCACTTTGACCCGTGGATATATGCTACTTTGTCCACTGTGACCCACAGAAGTCTACTACTTTGTCCATTGTGACCCACAAATGTCTGCTACTTTGTCCACTGTGACCCACCGATGTCTGCTACTTTGTCCACTGTGACCTGTGGATAACTTTAGAAACTAGGGTTATTCATGTTTGTTGCAACTCCGAGACTTTCACCTTCGACCTTCCTTTTCTACCTCAAGAAAATATCACCACAAACTAGTCAAAAGATCACAATACTAGACCATAACATTCACAAGATAGATATTCAATTGTAAGTGTGTGAGTGTACTTATGAGAGACTCCTTGAAGTGTTTATATACTTTTTCATAGTAGCCTCTCTCCTTAAACTTAGGGTTTTCTATACTTTCTTGTTACAACAATACCCTTTCATTCATTGACTTGTAACAAACTAGGGGTTTCTTGACCACTCTTTGGGTATTCCAACTTTACAAGGCCATATCTCCCTAACCGTCAGGAACCATGTGGTGTACCACATATCACCAGAAACTACACAACAAGGAATATCCATCTATGAGAGTCTTACCTGCAATTTCATTGTCCTTCATGTCCATATTCCTCAACCAACTTTGGGTCCCATAAGCACACCTCTGGGGCTTCATGTAGGCTTCTTCAAATGCACCCAACTAACTCATCATCAACCTTGATCGTACAAATGTCAATCAACTGTCCAACAATCTTATCCAAATATATGGACCTCTCCAAGGGTTGACATCTGTTAAATTTTTAATTAAAATAAAGTACCAAGGCAAGTGTTTCTCTTCCCTAGGCGCCTAAGGGGGAGAAATTGCCGAATGTGGGTCCTAGTGATTTAATTTGTGAGATGAAAATTAAAAGGTGACTTTATGATTAAAGTGAGGGTGAGTGAAGAGACACCAAATCTCAGCCACCCATATGATATAATCTCAACCGTTAGATTAGAAAACCCCTCACCTTCCCTCATAAGGTCGACTTGGGCAAGAGGGCACCCATTCTTGGGAAGTTGAAGCATTCTTGTTGAGAGAACAAGAGAAGTTGAAGCATTCTTGTTGAGAGAATAAGAGAGAGCAAGAGAGAGGTCGAGATGAAGAAAAGAGACAACAGCTGCAATTTCTGGGAGTATTGGCAAGCATTCCAAGGCTGCCGAACAACATTTAGTGGCATAGAAATTGAGTCTTAGCAGAGTTTTGGCACAAATTTTGAGACAGTTCATACAACATTAATTGTTGGGACAGTCGTACAGTTGTACGAATTTCTGGTTCAGAAATCGAGAAGCAAAGCTACAAGAATGTCCAGATAAGTTTGTGTAAATATCTGAAGATGAATATGCTGTAAAAGAATTTCTCAAAAGCTCATAAATAATACAAAGCCCTCTCTCATTGGTTTTCCCCTTGTGGGATTTTCCAAGGTCGAAGTTAGACCAAATATCTTTGTGTCTATATTTTCTGAGTGTTGCATATTGCTGATATTTTATTTTTGCATTGAAAACGATGTTCAGAATCCTCATGTTTCAGTTCTAAAGTTTATTTTCTGTTAAGTTTTTATTTGTTGAAACATTGTTGTAACATATGCTGAAACAATGTTGTAACATATGCTAAAACACCACTGTAACATATGCTGAAACAGTGCTGAGACATATGTTGAAACACCGCTGCGACATATGTTGAAACAGTGCTGTAACATATGCTGAAATGGTGTTGTAACATATGTTGAAACACCACTGTAACATATGCTGAAACAGTGATGAGACATATGTTGAAACACCGCTGTGACATATGCTGAAACAGTGCTGTAACATATGCTGAAACTGAGTTTGGCATTTAAATTTGGCTGAAAAATCAGCGAGACTGAAACTGGGTTGGGGTCTAAAAAAATTAACAACATCAATGACAATCAACTATACAAACCAATTGTCCAACACATACATCTCAACTTTATATCCTTTATACCTACATGATACTTACCCACTCTAGCCTCTATCCCTTTTCGATTGCCTCACTAACACTTTTCAAGTTCCTTCCTCTTACTGCAAAAGCAATTTAGTAGTGGGATGAACATTCCCATTGTTTATCATTCAACTCATAAATTGGTTTCCATTAAGTAATAAGTAAATTTCCCTTTAAGTGAACAACATAAATGATATGTTGAGTATGTATTTTTTCTTGCATTTTTTTATTTAATTCCACGTCATCTTCACACAAAGTGGTGGTAAATAGTAATTATTTTAGTCACTTGCACTCACTGCCATCATTCATTGAAAATAAACTTGATTTGACTTAACAAATCAATGCATAATTGAGCATAAGTTGGGTCAATATCATGTCAATTATTAGCAATTTGTCCAAATACCATACCATAAACCATGATGTAGTAAAACATATCATCACAACATTTTCATTATCATTTTGAACTCAAGTTCCTTGTTCACAAAATAGGCCCTCTTATGCTAACCCATGTGATTTTCATTATACTACTACTCCATAACATATTCTCCATAGTTCATTAACATTCCTTATATTATATCATCTTATTTATCATTCCTTTTACACATTTTCATTTGCATTTACATTTGTTGCCACTTTTTGTTTAAGCACGTCATCATTTATTAATTTGACATATATCTTGCATGACGTATAAACTCATTATCTCATTAACACCCCCCTTTTGGCTTACTCCAACTACCCTCTCTTAATTTTATACAATATATTCAAATTACCATTTATGTATCACATTTTACAATGCTTAATCGACTATTACCATTTTTTTACTTCCATATACTACATCATTTAGCCATTATTTATAATCACTACTCAACTATTTCCATATCTTCCACTTATCATGTATATTGTATTTTTTTATTATCATGTAAGTATATATATATTATTTACATATTTATTCTATTATATTTTACTACTTTTTATAACATAATTATATTCACTTTTTATATTTGTCATTCAATAATAATTTCTTACACCGAAAGGCATACACCTATTGGCAATGGGCACATTTAATAGGTTTTTAGTGCTTAATCAGTTTTGTATGGACAAGATTAAATATTGATCGAATATTCTTAGTTGTCCCAATAAATCAATGGTTGTGATTTCAACCACTAACTTCCTCACTATTATAAAGGCATCCGTTTACATGTTTATTTTTTTACTTTTACTTGATCATATTTAAAATTTACTATGGTGGCTAGCTAATTTCCACGTCTGAGTGATTAACAAAGATTAAGGTTTTGTTACAGAGTGGAGAGATGTGAATGTGGAACGCAACCATTTAATATTTACCAATTTACCATTCTTAATAATTCTAAAGGTAATATCATGCCATGTGCAGCCGTGCGTTTCATTTTATGGCCACGTGTTTCATTTTTTGGGCCATATGGAGGCGTGAGTTTCATTTTATGGTTTCGTGGCATTTCATTTTATGGCCATTTGCATTCCATATAGCAGGGTGGCAGGGTGTTTCAATTTAGGTTTTATGAATATAGCATGCATTCCCAATTCAATTCATGGGCCTAGTGTCAATTAGGGTTTTCTTTAACTACGAGCGTTGGCAATTTTACCAGCCAAAACCTTTCGACATTCACCAACCATGAGTTTGTGGTTGTTCTAGTTTACTATATTATTATTAGTCATACCCGCTATTCTCTTTATCTTTATTGTTCTATTATAGTATTATATCTTTACTTATTGTCTCATTTTATATGTCTTACCACATTAACTTATATATACAATTATTCTATTGCATCCTATTGTAGGGGCTAGTCGACTAGACCCGACGATCGAATTAGAATCTGTCGGTTAATTGGCATAGTTAGAAGTATAAGTCAGTCAGAGTCTCTGTTAACTGACCGACCTAGGCAGTTAAGTAGTTACAATTGGATGATAGAGGTATAAATAAATAAGCACATGAAGGCTCAGATAGCTTCATGGGAGAGGATATATGTAATTGTGTTGTATTTTCTATCATATAATAAAAGGAATCTTCTTTGGGATCTCATTACTTATGTATGTCTCTCTATATCTCTATGTCTATGCATGCATCTCTATGATGGCTATGTAAGGTTCTACTGGTAACACTCCCTAATTTCTCCTAGATTACAACATTGGTTTCATTGTCGGTAGTACTGAACTTGGGCATGTAGAAGTATACATAAATGATAACTCAAAAATACATACGTGAGTGGTGGGAGCGCAAAATCGAGAACTACATCAGAAACTACGCAAGAAGGAATAACCTCTCACTAGCCAAAGAAAGGTCGTGGTTCTTTTTAGAGACACATAATATTTCTTGAAGCTATCCCAAAAACATTGTATCAACACATTAACAGATCAAGTGATGTGTAAATTGACACCCAACGAGGATTTAGGACTGAATTTGACAAACGGAGGAAGAACAAACCTGCACGATTGGCTCGAAAGAATTATTGAAGATTATATTTCAGAACAAGTCGTTGAAGATCAAACGTCCCTCGAAAAAATAAAAGATAAATTCTACACTGAATTGTACGATGTGTTTTTCTACATGGTTCCAATACTTCTTCATAAATTCCTTCTTGACAAGGGATTTAGTGATATCATCAAATACCAACCAATATTAGGCACACCTTTACTGAATAGCAACTTCCAAGAAAGAGACGAAAAGTGGGAAGCATTTCTTGACGCAAAGTGAAAAGATACAAGAGAAGCATGGGATTACATATTGAATAAATAAATATGGCCAACGCTCCTAACTTAGAGTAAGTCGGGTCAGAAATGGGGGGTCAGTCGATATTTTGAGATGTCATAAAAACAAGAATTAGTGTTTCCCAAGCCTAAATGTCATCGAGAGGAAAGCAAGCCCATAAGCAATCCACGAATATCCAGAAAATAGAACAGGATAAAAGAAAACAAAAAAGAGAAGATCTTCATAACCAATGGAGCAAAAAAAAGTCGAATAGAAAGATGTCAGGGAAGGGTTAGCCTGTCAGAGCATGTGAGCATTATGAGTCAGACAAAGATCGACTAGGGTTAGAAACATCAGTAGCCACAATGACACCCGATAGATGTAGCGATGCACAATTGAACTTCCATCAATCGGTCGACAAACCAGAAAGTATTGACTACCAAGAATCAAGACCATCTTTACGTACATCTCCCACATCATAAACCATTCCAAGGATAAGATAATTTATCCAAAAAAGGTTGAAGATCAACAACCAATCATCAATATTATGGCACATAATGAACGACCTGAGAAACCTAAGAGATACATTGATTGTCGAGCATGAAAGAAATGAAGTCGATAACATGAATATACAAATCAAGGACCTCACCGACTCGATCCCCCCGCCACATCTAATCTCGAGAGAAGAAATTAACTATAGTCTGGAAACGACGCAAACTTTGGAATGACGGTTAGTCGAATACAAAGACCAAAGTTCCCAAACTGAAGACGCATATTTTTTACTCAAGAAGAAACAACTATTCCTTGAGTATCATCCTTTGTAGGACATAGACAAAAATATACTAGAAGATTCGACGACCCAGTCGAAATAAGTAGTGTAGTAACTCAAACATCCCCACCAAGAAATTCAAAATGGGATTCAATCACATCCCCATCTACAAAGGAGAAGAAGACCCAAAGCTCCATTGGTTTGTATGTGAATTTTTTTGGGATGAAACTGATATTAAAGATGAGGATAAGCAAATGGTGCAATTCAAAGCTTTGTTGTGCCGTCACACCTTAAAATGGTTAATGAACTACACTTTAAAGAAAACTCATTCAAAGGAATAAATAAAGAATATTTTTGTAACATTTTTTAAAATCCAAGACATCACACATCTAGAAGCTCAAAAGTTAAAATAAATCAAGCAAAGACTAGGTGATTCGACAAGAGAATATGATAAGAGATTGAAATATCTCCTAAGTCAAATTGTGTCGATGATAGATCAGAACCTGCTATTCCAGTGGTATGTAGCTAGGATACTGCCAAGAATCATATCTCTACTATTCTTATACGATATAACCAACTGTGAAGATGTGTTATAGAGGGAACAAAGAGTCGAGTCAGACAATGATAGCATGTCAAATTCCTCGAGGAAAAGATAGAACATTTGCAACAAAATATCAAAAATCTATCCATACAATGCAATGAAATATGGCACACCACATACACTGGGGATGGACTCAAAAAATATAATTGTCCCCTAAATGAGAGCACACAAACAATAGATGTCCATCAAGTACAAGCCCATACATCTGCTCCCAGAGACTGAAGATAATATCTCATCCTTTTTTTCCAGAAGATTAAATTGTTTCCATTGAAGAGTGGAGGCCTAATAGATGCCATTCCGTCTTGATTGCTCATTTTGATTGATCTCCCTTCTAGCGGTTAAGCCTTGTCAGAAGGACCAGGCTCTGATACCAATTGTTGGAAAAATACTGAGAGGGGGGGTGAATCAGTATTTTGAGCTATTAACAATTTTTCACTTTTCTTTCACTGGAAAATATTAGTCTACTTTATAGAGACCAGTTATTATATATTCTTATGAAAACAGTAGTGCATCCAGGGATTTCTTCATTCATCAGATGTCTTTTAAACAGTAATTCAACAAAATAAACTAACACAGATGAATAGGACACATGAACACCGGGATTTAAGGTGGAAACCCAATTAGGGAGAAAACCACCGATGTTGTTGTCTCTGTCTTCAATGATTATTATTAAGAAAACATTCTACAACAATGTACTAGTCCAGACTTATACTAGTACGCAGGCTTCTACCTGCAGAAGGCTACAACCTTCTCTCGTTTACCAGCCTTTCCTGGAAGGGAGCTTCAACCCCCTGAAGATAGCACCAGTTTCTACTGGTAGAATGCTACTGCTGAAGGGTTTAAC
>ML780706.1:234559-265553 GCA_009831015.1 Picea engelmannii | reverse complement strand
TTAAGGTTGTTGATTAGAAGAGTATTCCATACTACCCTAGCGAAAATGTCCTAACAAAGAGTATGAACAAGGTATTTGCATCCATACTCACAAAATATGTGACTTGAAGAGATTAGACTACAATAATTGACTTGATGTTATTCGCTCGAAATATAGGACAACATGGAAGAAATGATAAATGTAAAAACCGTTGACAAATAAGCAATAATGTCGATAGAAAACTAGGTGTTATCCTTGTAAATAGAAGTAACATAGAGGATATAGACAACAAAATATTTTTAAAAATGATTGGAAGAATTGGAGAGACTAGAGAAGARCATGCTTTGTGAAATATTTAAATGAGAAATGATCAATATTATGGTGAAAAKTTATGATGCAAACAAKAWCAAGAAGTAAGATTTTGAAGATGGCATGTTGAATGACACTGAACCCATTCAACTCTAATGTTTTCTGACATTCTTCCCCACAGACTTATACTGAAACAAATATCTATTTTTTGTTCGCCGAGAAGACCTGCAAACCCTTTTTGAAGCGTCGTTATTATAGAAAACTTGTCACAACATCCGTCAAATGCAACAAACATATTTATAGATTTTGTAACATCGCAATTCTGACGTAAAAAATTCCTAAGTGACCGTTGGTATTTTGACTTGGTGAACATACTAAGGTGACCGTTGGAGGGGAAAACCTATTTTCCAAAACTTCGCAATTGCGACATACATCTTCACAAACGTGGCAAGAGAGATGTTCCAGTGGAAAACGTGGCAAGAGAGACGTTCTAGTGGAAAACATGGCAAGAGCGACTTTAACGTGGCAAGACCGATGTTAACGTGGCAAGAGAGACGTCAACGTGGCAAGACCGACGTTATCGGGCAACATGAATTTTTTTTTTTATAAATTTCCTCTATTTTGCGACAATATGGACAATTTTGTCCATAACGCCACAAATAAAACGTCGGAATTTTTACAATATGTACTAGTGCCACCTTTCCTTATCACTCGGTTTGGATTTTATGCCCCTGAAATAAATTGCCAACATGTCCCTAAATGGCTTAAGGAGGAAATTTGCAACTTATGACAAAACTCTAATTAGGCCTGGCATGGACAAAACGTCATTTTCATTGGATTTGTGGCACCCAGTTTTAGCTAGGGTGACCCCTCCACTGTGATTTTTTCCCAGAAAAACATTTGTTGGAGGATCTCATGAAATAGGGTTTTTCTCAGTGAAGCATAAGGAAATTTCTAAATAGGTGGTCTATTTTGAAGAACATTGCCTCGGGCTATTGTGGGTAGCATGGTCACATGGGCCTTGTCCAAAATAATGTGTGGGAGCTTACAAAACTCTGTTATGCCACTCATTTTGGATTTTATTCCCTTGGACCAAATTTCCAACATGTCCCTAAATGGTTTGAGGAGGCGATTTGCAACTTGCGATGAAACTCTAACCAGGCCTCGAATCGATGAACCATTAGTTGCATTAGATTTGGGGCACCCAATTTCAACTAGGGGGACCCCTTTGTCGTGATTCTATTTCCTGGAAAATCATTTGTTGGAGGATCTTAGGAAATAGGGTTTTTTTGAGTGAGGCACAATGTAATTTCTTAACAAGTGGTTGATTTTGAAGAACACAGTGTCGGGTGATTATGGATAGCATGGTCATATGGGCCTTGGCCAAAAAAACATGTGGGAGCTTACAAAACTCTGTTATGCCGCTCGGTTTGGATTTTATGCCCCAAGACCAAATTGCTAACATGTCCCTAAATGCCTTGAGGAGGTGAGTTGTAACTCATGATAAAACTCTAACCGGGCCTCATATGGAAAAACCATTGGTTGCATTGTATTTGGGGAACTTTTTTTCATCTAGGGGGGGCCTTTGTTTTTATTCCATTTCTCAAAAAAGTGTTTGTTGGAGGATCTTCAAAACTAGGGATTTTCTTAGTGAGGCACATTGTGATTCCTGAACAAGTGGTGGATTTTGAAGAACATTGTGTCGGGAGATTGTGGGTAGAGTGGTCATGTGGGCCTTGGCCAAATATATGTGTAGGAGCTTACGAAACTCCCTTATTCTACTCAGTTTGTATTTTATGCCCTCAGACCAAATTTCCAACATGTCCCTGAATGGCACGAGGAAGCAAGTTGCAAATCGCGATAAAACTCCAACCAAGCCTTAGATTGATGAAATGTTGGTTGCATTGGATTCAAGGCACCCGATTTCATCTATGGGAACCCCTTCATTGTCATTTTGTTTTTCGAAAAAAAAATTATTAGAGGATCTCGGGAACTAGGTTTTTTCTCAGCAAGGCACAGTGCAATTTCTGAACAAGTGGTCGATTTTGAAGAACATTGTGTCAAGAGATTATGTGTAGCATGGTCATTTGGTACTTGGACAAATAAATATTTGGGAGCTTACAAAACTTAGTTATGTTGCTTGGTTTGGATTTTATGCCCCTGGACCAAATTGCCAACATGTCCTTGAATGTCTTGAGGCAAGTTGAAACTCAGGATAAAAATCTAATCGAGCCTCGGATGGATAAACCATCGGTCTCATTCGATTTGGGGAACCTGTTTTCAGCTAAAGGGACCCATCTACTTTGATTCTCTTACTGATAAAATACTTTGTTGGAGGATCTCAGGAACTAAGGTTTTGCTCAATAAGGCACAGTGCAATTTCTGAACAACTGGTCAATTTTGAAGAACATTGTGTTGGGAGATTGTGGGTAGCGTTTTCGTGTGGAACTTGGCCAAAAATATGTGTGGGAGCTTACAAAACTTCCTTATGTTCTTCGGTTTGTATTTTATTCCCTCGGACCAAATTGCCAACATGTCCCTGAATGTCTTGAGGAGGCAAGTTACAACTCGCGATAAAACTCTAACAGGACCTCAAATGGATGAATTGTCGATTAAATTGGATTCAAGGCACATATTTTTAGCTAGAGGGACCCCTCTATTGTCATTATTTTTCCTAGAAAATCATTTGTGTGAGGATCTCTCGAACCATGGTTTTGCTCACTAAGGCACAATGAAAGGCAAGGAAAGGCTAGACATGGCTAGGAAAGGCAAGGCAAGGAAAGGAAATCCAATCCAATCTAAGCCAAGACAAGGTAATTCAAGGCAAGGAAAGGAAGAAAAAGTTAAGGAAAGGAAAGCAAGGGAAAGGCAAGAATAGACATGCCAAGGCATGTAAAAGCAAGGAAAGGAAATGAAAGGAATGGAAAGACAAGGGAATGATAGGAAATACAAGCCAATATAATCCAAGGAAATGCAAGGCAAGGTAGGGAAAGAAAAGTAAAGGAAATGCAATGCAAGGCATGAAAATACAATGCAAGGGAAAGAAAGGAAAGGAAATTCAAGCCAGGACAAAGAAAGGGAAGGTAAGGCAAGGCTAGACATAGTTCCCTAACAAAAAATAATGAACCACAAAATACAAGAATACCATAACAACCATAAAATGAAGCCAAAATTTCAATCAATCATAAAGTAAAGGGAAGGGAAGAAAATGCAAGGAAAGGAAAGGATAGACATGGAAAGGATAGTTCTTATTACATATGTTTGAAAATTTAACACCTTGTAAGGAAAGGAAAGCAAATTCAAGGCAAGGAAAGGAAAGGATAGACATGGAAAGACTTAGTATAGGAAATAAAGACAAGGCAGGGCATGGAAAGGAAAGACAAGGAAAGCCAAGCCAAGATAAGACAAGGTAAGTCAAGGAAAGGAAAGGAAATCCAATGCCAATCCAATACAAGGCAAGGAATGGAAAGGCAAGGTAAGGCTAAGATATTAAGGAAATGCAAGTAAATAAAAGGAAAGGAAAGTTTGGGCAAGAAAGGAAAGGCAAGGCAAGAAAAGGAAAGGAAAGGCTAGGAAATGCTAGACATGGCAAGACAAGACATGGTATGGAAAGGTTAGGCAAGACAAGGCAAGGAAAGAAAATGAAATCAAGGTAATCAAGGAAAGTATAAGCAAGAATAGACATGGCATGGAAAGTCTTGGCAAGGATAGAAAAGATATGGCATGGAAATTCTAGGAAAGGAAAGGCAAGGCAAAGCAAGCAAGGAAAGGCAAGGCAAGGCAATGAAAGGAAAGGCAAGGAAAGGAAAGAAAAGGCAAGAAAAGGATATGAAAGGCTAGACACGGAAATACAAGACATGGCATGGAAAGGCTAGGCAAGACAAGGTAAGGCAAGGAAATGCAAGCAAATCCAAGCCAATCAAAAACAAGGCAAGGAAAGGCAAGCAAAGGAAATGAAAGGCTAGGAAATAAAGGAAAGGAAATGTAAGCAAAGTCGAGGAAAGGCTAGCAAAGGCTATACATGGAAAGACAAGACATGGCATGGAAAGTATAGGAAAGGCTAGACAAGACATGGCATGGAAAGGTGAGGTACTACAAGGCAAGGAAAGGCAAGGCTAGGTAAGGCTATAAATTTATGGTATTTATGGAACAAGTCTCATAAGCTAAAAATGTGAGAATATGAACATTCTTACATATGAGCTCATGATGATGATCATCCTAGTTGGTATCAAAACGCATTGAGCATACCTCATAAAAAATGTAGATAATTTCGCTTCATCTAATTTTTTCCTATTTATTACATTTTTAAACAAGTGTGCACCCTCTATGGGATGGACACACTAAATAACCTCAAATCCTTAGATAATACTTGCTGAAATATTTCCAATAGGTTAGTGTATATCTCATTCTTGAAGAAGTGCAAATATGCATAAGTTTTTCAAAAAAACATTATGATCAACGATCATATGAGTAGAGGTAGAAACAAGATATTTTTCCATGCAACCATCCTCTCCCTATTAATAATAGAATTAAAAATGAAATGGTATGAATTTTAGACACTCTCTCACCAGACGTATGATCTCCACGTCAAGCTGGCCAATACCATTCACTCAGAAATTTGGGATAGCATGTACTCTACAATAGTGTCTTGGTTTGAAGAGGTGTTACGTGAGTCTACAATTAAACGAGAATTAAAATATGAACAAATGGTAATACAATAATACATAAACAAGGAGACATTGGTCACAAACGACACCAATATCGTTAATATATCCAACCTACAACTAGATTCTAAAACCCAAAATGTAGTAGAGTATGGTCTTAACTTCACCATTGTTGCAGATAGACTTCCTGTAAAATATATACTATGCAACATAGGAAACTCCATCATATGTATCCCATAGGATATGACAAAAAACATCATACAAGAATGTGTTGTCATTATTAGAATAGCTAAACTACCTAAGAAGAACATCAACAAATAAGAGACCATTTCCTTGAAAGAATTAAAGAAGAACAAATAAATTAAAATTATTAGAGCAGAAAAAGGAAACACCATAGTTATACTGAAAACCACGGACTATGACAACAAGATGCGTGTGCATTTGAAAAAAACTAGAAGTTATAAGAAACTGAATGGGGACCCAAGTAATAATATTATTAAGGAAGTCTCTCAGGTCATTAAAGATTCCTTGTTAAATGAAGAAACAAAAAACAAACTCACCTCGAAGAATTGCATGATCCATAGAATATATGGACTACCTAAAATCCATAAGGAGAATGTTCCCCTTTGTCCAATTGTGAATACAATCGGCTCCCTCGCATATTATTTAGCTAAATATTTGGAAAAATAACTCAAGCACTTGGCTAGACAGACACACTCCTTTGCTAAAGACTCTACACACTTGGTGAACAATATTAAGCATCTAAAAGTTGCAGAGGAAGATATCATGGTGAGTTTTGACATTGTTTCGTTGTACACCAAAATCCCAGTCGATGAAGCCATCGAGGTCATTAAAGAACTGACTGATAAAGATACATCTCTACTGGTGTTTTCATACCATGATGTTTCCTCTTTAATTCTTTACCGTTCCTATGCTCAATTGTTTATCCGAGTTCTTAAATTCTCCTTTCTACGTGTAGTTCCATTCTCCTTATTTTCTGCAACATTTTCTTATTCATTTATAATTTAACACTTTGAACAATTCATGATTCATAACTTCAATTCTCTTTTATCTTCAAATGTTTATTATGTCTTACCTCAATATATTTTATTTCTTTTTCTTTTATTTTTATTTTCCTCTATAATACACTATAATACAAATATTATGGTACACATATTGTGTGGTCAATCTAGTGTGCAGAAGTACAACTATTCCTATATACTTTTAGTCAACTACCATTTACCAGTCCTTCCATGATTTCCCCATTCAATTTCTCCAACTAAACAACACCTGCCTCTGTCACAAATATTATCACATATGGACCCAACTAGTGCATTTGGAACTCTCCAGGGTGTTGCAAAAACTTATTGTCATAGAGAAAAACTAAGTCTCCCATCTAGAACTTATTTTGTTTAATATGTTTCTCATGCCATGATTTTTTGTGCGCTTTCTACACCTGCTAATGAAATCCTGCAAAAAAATAGTCTTCCTCCAGTTCCACTTACTCTTACAGTATTTTCTCTACTACACCAAAATCAGTGAGCTCTATCAACGAGGCAATGTGCAGATCCACACAAATTCTGAGTCCACATGTTTTCTTGTCTTGAACCACCATTAGGATGATCCATTCTGACTCTGTGACAGGTTCAATAATCCTAGCTTCCAACATCCTATCTATTTCTAATTTCACTTTTTTCTTATATACTGGGTTCAATCTATATGGTCTCTGTTTCATTGGCTTGGAATCTGTCTTTAAAGGAATTTTTGTCTCTCGTAGCTCCCCATATATCCCTTTCATTTATGAGAATGTAGTCAGAAAAAGGTCCTGGTATTCTCATAGTAAATCAACAATCTTCTCAATAGTTTATTCATTCCATTAATCTCTAATGTTTGCAAACTTGGGGTTATCCTTCATACCAATATTCACTTTGTGCATTCTCAATGGATTTTCATACTTGACAGACTCAGGACCCTCTACTATGCGCTCTCCTTTGGTTTCTAATATTTTCAAATTCTTTGGGTCTTCGTCCTCCTAGTTTTCTCCAACAACATTATAGAATTTCATTTCCTCTTGAACATTTCATAATATCTAGGCGCACCACATAAGGCTGTTGGTATCTTCGAATCTTCTGGTGTAAAGATATTAGTCTTGATAATCTATAGAGATGTGTCTACTGAAGGGGTATCATTTTCAAACTTGAAAGTTACCTTAAAGTTGCAAATCAAATATTCCCAATCTGTTGTTCAACTACGCACTTCCATTTCTAAGTACCAATTCTTCAGGATTGTATCCAGAGTGTGTAGAAACAAGTGCGCCCATTCCTATTTAGGTATTGAGTTCCATGGCACAGTGCATTATGTAATATTATCTATAGGAAAACTCAACCCAGTATACTTCTGTGTAGAATATTCAGTTTTTGTTATGAACTTGACCTACAACAACCTTTTTCATTCCTACCAATTATCTATTCTATCCTTATGCATTTCCCACCATCTTCCAGGAATCACTTTCAATGCAATATCTAAGGCTAGCAATTTATGTTGATTTGGTATATGTAATTAAAATTATCTAACAAAAATATCTACATTTGTTAGTCCATCATACTTAAGGGGATCACATAACTCATCTCCAATTTAGTGTAATGTGAAGGTAATATGAAGACATATCCTTGTAGATACCTCATGCAACCTTTGTTTCCAATGTTCCAGGGCTTCTCGTAAATCCGACACAGAAGAAATGATACTCCACCAAGTGATTGCACCTTCATAAGTAGGATTAATATAGTCATCCATCCACGAAGTCATACTGTAAAGGTTATCGAGTTATTTTCTCCTTGATGGTTCCACATATCATCTTCCTTTTGTGGGGTCCAATTGCATAGTAACTCTCAAGTCTGTTACTTCAAATATCATTTATCTCTTCTTCATATCAATAATAGTCTGGTTATCAAAATCCTAATCAAGTCCAAGTAAAGATGGATAAGTTTTTCTACCATCTACTATCTCGATTACTTCAAAATATGCTATGTTGTGCACTCCATAGATGTTAACATTCACCCATGTCAGTATTCCAATCGAGATAATATTATGCTAATTTTCTAGCCTCAACTGAATTGGTGACCAGATCAACTTTGGTTTACCCATCATTTCCCATGTATGTTTCAGAATGACATTCACATTAGATCCCAAATCCAATATGATATTATCCATATCATAATCTCCTACCTGCGCATTAAGTCATAATTCCTTATTTTTCCTTTTCTTACGTTGTACCTAGTTAATTGCTTGGTGTGCACTAGGTGCTTCTCTATCTTGCACACATTGATCAATCATCCCACGTAGTGTGTTTAATGTAGTTTCATCCTTCATTAGCTCTAAAAAAATCTTTAAGAAACTTTTCAGAGTACTTACCTTCTCAATTGTTATTTTTTTCATTGAGTGGTCATAGGCTAGAGGCATGTCATACATAGGTGGCATGTCATACATAGGTTGTGAAGTCGATGCTACCCATTTTATTTCTAGCATCTCCTTCCTTTCTTTCTTATATTCATCTCTGTATGAGGATCAAACATCGGAGGAGGTTCTGATGCTTTCCTAACCCATTGGTCAATTTTAATTCCTTATTCCATCACATCAACTCCTATTCTCGCTCCTCCATGCATCATTGTTGCTACTCTTGGTTGATCGTCATGCTCTTATACTATTATCATCTAAAAATTTTGGTTCCTTTTTTCCTGCCACTTCATGATCAGTTGCGGACAGTATTTTGTTCCATGATCCAGCTCTCTACAGTATGTGCACATCATATAAGGATTCAAACAATCTCGTGCCAAATTCCCAGGCTAGTTACAATTATAACAAATAATCGGTCATCTTCCTATGTCGAATCTTCCTCTTCCCCAAACTTCGAATCCTCCTCTTTCTCCTTGATTGTAGCCTCTTGAAGTATTATATTTCGGTATTCCTCCTTCCATTCCTTCTTCTCCTTCAAATTTGTATGCATCCACATTACGTTCTCTCATGAGATCGAGTGCACGACATTCCTTTTCATCATGTCCTACTGACTTACAAAAATTACAAAATAAGTTCCTTGTAGTTCTCTAATACTTCTACATCAAAGTATGGGTAGTCAGGTGATGACCCATTGTTCTTCATATTTTACAATATACTCCTCCCGGTGCCAAGGGATGTAGGGCTCCTGTCACCAAATATTCTCTAAAAGTTGGACACTCATTCTTATGATGACCTTATGTTCCGCATTTAACACACCATACTTCTTCACACTTTTATTTCCCTTTAGCAATCTCATGCAACTAAATTTTCAATATTTCTAACTGTGATTGAACCTGATCTATCCCTGTGCCATTTTACCCTACATGGGATGATTCCAATTTCATGGTGATCTCTAACACTTTTTCTTGGGATGTAATATTCTACTATGTCAAAGGGAATCATATATGTGGAAAAATTTATGGAAACAAAACCATATGTTGGTGTGTAGTGGGAAGAATCGGGTTTCAACATTAATTCACCAACAAAATCCTAAGATACCATCCCTTTCGACATCACCCACAAGCAGGTGAAGTCTCACCCGAGGAATCTATGAGAACTGTAGGAACCAGGTTTTTGTATTCAGGAAGGGATGGGAGGCATTCATCATAACCATTATCCTTAACATTCATTCATTATATCTTATACCATGTGCACAAAAACATATAACAAATGCATAATAACGAAAGTAAATCATATGCGTGCAATACACAGAACAAACAAACACATCATAGAATAACACAAAGACACCATATTTAACATGGTTCAACCAATATGGGATACATCCACAATGGTCAAATTCTTATATTATTACTCATAATCATCCCTTACAAAATATGTGCATTGTGCTCATACATGATATCTTAGTTATACCCCAAAATTCCCTTGTCGTCCGCGCATACAGTGCACACTTAGATCTTCTTACTTGCTCACCTCTATCACACACCACTTCACCCTTAACTACTTTCTACCCCAAAACCCTTACATATTTATACATTTACATTAGGGATTAGCTCGTTATCAATGGACCAAAATGCCTAACAAATTCTAACTGACTTCCTTCATTTGTACGCGTCGATACAAAAAATGCTCTAACTGGTTTTCCTTGCTTTGCATGCGTTCGGAAGCTCCCAATACTGGTCCCAAAATTCATGTCCCAACAAGGATCGATAATACAAAAAATAAAATAATCAAAGTATATAATAATCATTGTCTTGAGGGATATGCTCTTCCATATACACGTTTCTCATAGCACACCACTGCATGAGTAAGACATCAGAAGAATCATATACATACCCATGGCACACCAGCTACATGTCGATGCATCCACTCTAGTATATCCTTGACTTGTACCATAGGCATTGAATGCACCAATATGTCCATATTCCTCTAGATGTTATCTAAAACCTATTTGACGTCTACTCGTGGTTGTCTATCTTGATCACTTCATTCATGTAAAGGAAATCCCTCTGGTCATCACAGTCCCATATCTACATAATAAAAATATATCATTATTCATATGATCCACATCCAAAACATTTTTTCATTTATATTTCTCAAAATATAAAAATCAAATAATTATTTTTACCAATATCTTCGCAGGCGTTGTCAAGAGGGATGAGCATTTATGGGTCCTACAGATAGTCTATCCCTACATAGGGATAATCCTCTATGGTTATTTCTTGGCGTGACCACCAAGAAAAGAAGGCATCAACCCATGGCTCCCCTAGCTACCCTCCTCCCTACCTCGGTAAGACTTCAATCCATCTCTCCATTCCACCATCTTGGACGTAGTGAGGATGGATTTCCACTCTCAGACTGATCATGGGAATAATCTCAGAGAAGAAGCAACACAAAATTTTTCCATAGCCAAAAAAATTTAGTTTCCCATGTTTGCACCCTGTCAATTGGGCCTTCATACATGTCAAAAATGTTGTGCTCCATTCATACAACTTTGGTCTCAAACATTCTCTGGCATAGAACATCATTTCCCGGGAGGCTTGATGAAATGATGTTGATCATGTGATACATGAAATCAATAACACAATTATCTTCATACTGAGATTTGTAATATCACCTATTGCGAGTTGGCTCCCAAATTTCTGTGTCTCGACCAAGAAGTATAATGAAACATATATTTTTATCGTAATACCAACGAATCATTTGCCTTTTAAGTTCACTATATCTCCTTGCCAAGGTATCCCAGTAAGAAAGTATATATATATATATATATATATATATATATATATATATATATGATGTTGATCATGTGATACAAGAAATCAATAACACAATTATATTCATACTGAGATTTGTAATATCACCTATTGCGAGTTGGCTCCCAAATTTTTGTGTCTCAACCAAGAAGTATAATGAAACGTATATTTTTATCGTAATACCAACGAATCCTATGCCTTTTAAGTTCACTATATCTCCTTGCTGAGGTAGCCCAGTTCACTATATTATGTTTCAATCTTTAAATATTTCCCCTTGATCATGAATGCATTTGCATCGAGTTCCCCCATGCTAAAAAAATTTCATATGTTTGGGAGCCTTTTATAGTCTTTCCATGACTTTGCATTGAAGCTACATATCTTCATCTTAATATATTTATGGCTAATACCCGCGAGGATCCCTTATTTATGTATTGTGGTCATTATAATCATTTAGGGTAGGTTTCACTATGCATGCATGATGCATCTATATTTATTGATCATGATTACACCATAGGGTCAATTCCATTCATTCTCGGCATCACACCCTCAAATTTTTCTTTAAAGGTGTTGTTTACGAATGGTAGAGCTTACCTCTGCATGAGTGTCCTAGTTAGTACCTCACTGGCCATTTTAACACTCATGTTGCAATTTATGTAGGCTCAGAAGCTATGTTTAGTACTATCATAACTTTGCAATGAAGCCCCATTACTTATTCTTATATTTTTCTAGCCAAATTACCCTCAGAAATTCCAAAATTTTCTGTTAAGTTGTATATGCATTGCATATTAACCTCTTGCACTTTTCAGGCCTAATGTTGGCTTTATCTTGTTGTTGTATAAGCCAATTGTATGCATTCTCGAATAGTCACCAAACTTGCAATATTTTTCTTTTGCAACTTGACACCTTTATCCCTGGAGGAAACATTCCCTAAGCATCCATATCCTTCACGTGTTTCCTTGCATTGAGCATAGGTATGTTCCTTGGACTTGGAACTAGTATGCTCTCTTGCGATGTTGGTTTCCTCCATTATACTATCTCATTCTTTTATTCTTTTTCAGGCTTTATAATATGAAAAAGACAAAAAAAAAAGGAGGATGGGAATGATTCTAAATATTTTGTATATGCCAGCTACTTGTGTCACCCTTGAACAAAACACAATCTTATGAGTCTTCATCTCATTTTTTGGGTTTAGTATGGCTTTAGGAGGCCTATTTTCTTATTTTTTATCATAATCTCCTTTAGATAGTTATTCTTCCTATCACATTAAGCATTTTTTGACATCTCATGTGTCACAGACATATCCTAGTTTATAATCCATGATGCCTAAGTCACATTGTGTGTCGTGTCTCTATTCAAGGGAAGTCAACCTCTGTGGGTCATTATCCAGAAACCTTATCTTTCCAAGTCAGCCTTCCCATTTCATTCAAACATTTCTCAATATCACAAGTATCTTTACCCTTCACTTGTGCTAGTATTGAAGGTCCCCATTGACTTCTTATTGGAAGGTCTACTCTTATCGACTCCGACACATTTCTCTGAGAGTATGACCTAGAGTTTCACCCTAGGCCTATTTCCATTATTGATAGGTAACCTTGCGCTCAACATATGAAAAACCAGCATTGGTCATTGACTGAGTGGTTTCCCTTATGTTTGATGTTAAAAACAATCATCACACATAGGGATTCATGCAGTACCTTGGTTTCCATTTGACCCCATTGGTGGATTCCTCATCTTTATCAATAGTCTTCATCATTGGATATTATTCAAAGAGTATTTTTCGTGTGTTATTCCATTTGGTGCATGTCGGAGTCGTACCTCGATGTGGTCCTTACAATATTTTTCATCTAAGTCCTTCCAAATATTTGGCCTTATGCTACCCCTCATGTTGGATGATGGAGGATGACTTAATGCCTTCCTTCTAGTGGATCTCTTCCTATCGAATTCAAAACATATTGCTTTAGGACATGGATCTAGAGTCATTTTTAGTACCTTGGGACTTGAAGTCATTAGCAAAATGTTCCCTCACTATTGATATTGGGAATACATTAATGTCCCCTAATCGATAGATTCTATTAGGTGTTCGAAATCAAATCATTTATTCACACTTGTTATATTGTACTAGGTACCTTGACACCCATTATCCTCATCGATGGGTTGTCTCATGTTTGTTAACAGTATACATCAATGACCAGTAATCAAACAGTGTATCATCGTGTTCCACTTCAACTTCTTTATTCACATAATGTAGGCTCATACCATGGCGGTTAGACTGAAGACTTTGAGTGAAGTACAAGAATCACCTATTTTGTGCTCCTACCCAACTTATATTGATTATACCACCCTCAAACATTGGTACTTGTAGAGGATCATTTTGTTCACTCATTTGGTTCCAGATATCCTCCGATTTGATTCTAAGAGATATCTCCATTGTGTATCCATTTGTGGCTATGATATACATTTATGGATGGATCCACTATGTATTTTCTCATGGCCATGATTGTTACTTCTATTTATCACATGGATCCACTGTGTATAGTTTTCATGGCCATGGACATCATTTATATTTATATCATTCATGGATCCGTAGTGTATTTGATTGGAAGCCATGCTTACATCATACTCAAGAATGGGAATGCCCGATTTGAGAAAAGAGTATTTTACTTGTTTATGTTGTAGGTAATGTTCTGGGACTAGTATTCAACTACTCCTACCCACTGTCCCCTCCACAACCTCATGACTTTTGTGATGTATTTTGGCCATCAGTTTCTCTTCTGACCTCACACATTAGGTGGCTTCTGTTATAGCTTCATTTTCCACTATACATGCATATGATGACTCATCGGCCTATGTTACATCCCTTTCCCTATTTGCAGGACTTAAATCCCCTTTTTCCTCCTCAAATAATTATTTAAAACCCCCATTTATCAAAGTGTACACAACTTTCCTTAAATCAACTTGCATACATGCATAGGATCCCTATTAGAAACCCACGTACATGTTAATTTTGGCTCGAAAAAATATAATCCTAATATTTTAGGTGGATTTTATGGGATTTTCCATTCCCTAACTTCCTAAATCCCATACATAACAACTCCAACCATTGAAATGGAGTATAAAAGAAAGCCTTGGGGTGGAGGAAAAACATGACTAAGAAATGCACCATTATGTTGGCCTTTTGAAGATTATCCTGAAAGTGCCCTATTTCCCTAGTGTCTAGGATCGTCCCCTCTACCTAGAAACCCTTGTTTCCAGAATTTTCATTCGCCTTATCTTGTCAGGAAGAACACCTTCGTCTTCCTTGGACTTGCTAAAGTGCAGAGTGTTGGAGGCACTCCTATACATTTTCAGCCTTGGGTGGAGGAATCTGGAGCCTAGTTCCATGATGGTACCACAGCAGTTACAGGTTGTAACCAACTCCTTTTCTTGTCATCAATAAAATAAATCTCATTCTCATTCGATCCTTTGTGTTATTTAATGATTTTGATGATATTATATGTATGTTATTTTGAATCTAACATTGAATCTAAATTGTTTACAATTAGTTAGTTGGAGAATAACTATTTTATTGCAGTTTCATATTTCTTTGTCTATAGAACTTTCAGAGGGTTGTTGTCAAGGAATTCCATAGCAAAAGACATCAAGTGAGATCTAATTCAAATGTAGGATTCCATGTGAAGTCTTCTTCCCTTTTTCAGAAAGTTAGTTATTATAGGTAGTTATTCCTAATTGATTGTTTAATTAGATTTTGAGACAAGTTTCCTTGGGTTCTTATCTATTGTGATTGTGGCCCAAATACCATAGAGAGTAATTCCCAATAACACCAACCTAACTATGCAATTACAAGATATGGAAAAGGTAACATTTGTGTGTGAGCACGTATGGTTACCACGTTTCTCTCTGAGGGACATCACAAATATGATTATCATGTACTTGGTAACTATGTGGTGATGGGTGCACCGATTCCATTTACAGTTGGGACTCAAAAAAAAAGGTTCAAGTTTTGCAGAAAGTGGGGCCACGTACCACCTCGTTGCCCAACATTGGAAAAATATCAGAAAACACATCACACTCCCTTATGTGAATTCTGCAAATCCATGAGACATTATGTAAAAACAATTGGTCACTCCAATTGATGCAAGACCATACCCATGTTGTGTTTTGGGTTCAAGAGGAACACAAGGGTGGTGATTGTGGTGGTGCTAAGAGAGGTGGTTATCATAGAGGTCCCAGAGGTGGTTATGGACACAGTCACAGATGAGGATATGGAGGAAGAGTAGGTAGACCCCCCACTTGTTTTAACTATGGAGAGATTGTTCATGTGTCAAAATTTTTTACCAAACCGCATGCTCTTTGTGGGTACTTCTATAACTCGAAGCATGTTACATAGAATTGTCCCAACTTGTTGAAGAAGTGGGAAGAGAAGAAAACACATTGCAATATGGTTAATGCAGAGCCACATGGGAACAAGAAGAAGGATGATGAGGTTGATGTCCAGGTGATAACCCATTGAGGACTGAATATGGGAATGGACTTTGAGCATGGAGAAATATTAGGTCAAAGGATAGAGGGGAATATAAGGAATGCAACACAACCCCCTCCTAAGTTTAATGTTGCCCAATAGAAGCAATTTATGAAAAAAATATAGAGGGACATAGAGGAAGAAAGAGAATGAGAAGAGCCATAGTGCACAATGAAAAGGTCACTTGAGGAGGCCTGGATCCATGAAGAAGTTCAACAAGCGAAGCATAGGTTGTTGGAAGAGGCTTGCGCTCGTGAAGAATTGCAGCACACTACGTAATTTTTTTTGGAGGAAGTGCATGTGCGTGAAGAAATATAATGCATGAAGTAGAGGTCATTAGAAGAAGCACACAGAAAGTAAGAGTTGTTAAGCATCAAACAAAGAGAAACCAAGGAGCATGTGCATGAGGATATGAAAAACATGGTGCATGAAGAGGCACTGCACGAATTGGGTTGTGAAACAAAGAATAACGATCAATTAAGTAACTTCTTACATTGTTGTTTGATATTGTTAAATGATCCTTATGTCATGATAAATTTGATGCAGATGTTAGCAAATTTCATGGGGGAAAAAGGGATGGAGAGAACTATATCATCCCCCCAACCAGAAAGGTATTTATGCTAGGTTAGTAAGTACAAGTGCACAAGAAGAGAATTCAAGATGACAGTTGAACTTGGGAGTTATAAAATGGATGGGGTCATGTTTGATCTAGGTTTCGTTGTGAACATCTTGTTGAAGAAATCAGGGGAATCGATGGCTAAACCAAGTTTGGTTTGGTCGCCCATTCAGCTGCAGTTGGAAAACCAATACAGGATATATCCTATAGGCCAACTAGAGCAATTTGAAGTGAACATAGAAGGGGTGAAAATGAAGGATAAATTTGAATTGATAGAGATTATGGATTATTTGTATCCCTATTCTGCATTAATTGGCATCGATTGGGCCTTCAACAGTAATGTGGTTTTGAATTTGAAGAATCGACATATGTCGTTTGATACTAATACTTTGTTCATGATAGTACCTTGAGATCCTAATGAAGGGGGTCGGTACAATGAGATGGTAGATGAGGATGTGTGGAGCTCAATTATTGAGAATATCTACAAGATCAAAGGGCACAAGGAATATTATGTCAATCTCATGGTAGATGGGGAATTTATTTGGCAGAGATTGAAGTTATATGATACTATTTTAGTAGACGCCATAGAAAGCTGGAAGTATAAAATGTATGAGGTCTCTACCTGAAAATGTGCACGAATAACCAAATAAATATGTTGGATTAGCTCTGAGTTGTGTGGTGCACCATGCTTTGATGGGACAAGGCTGGTGGAGGCCTTCTTGGTACAAATGGAGAAAACTTTTCTAGAATATTGTGAGTTCAATCCATGGATGTCATATTACGAGGTACACCTGCATGATAGTGGGAAACCCACCGCACAACCCTATAATACTAGGTGAAAGTGGCTAAAATGATTAAAGTAGGGTACCAACCAATCCCCGAATTTGAGTTGGAAAATCGATATAAGGGAATTGAAGACTCGCAAGAGAACATTTAGTATTGCGAGAGTTGATGGATTACCAAGAATATTCATCATGCCCAATGGGTCCATCAATTCATTCATAACATGGATATGGTTCCTAGGAGTTGGTACATTCAGGAGGAGCTCTGGAGAAAAACAATAGATTAGGTCCAAGTAAGCACACAATTTTGTGCAACATTTTGTTTTACTATGAAGGATCCATCTCTTAGGGAGGCACTCCTCTATATAAATGATTGTATGTTTCATTGTCAACCCAAGGATTCCACCCCAAAGGTGATATGTGTGTATCATCATCCAGTGGAAAATTCGAAAGAGTTTGTACACTGCTAGAAGTTCAAGGGGGATGATATTGATGATGAATACACCTGGTGCATACAGATCAAAAAATATGAGGAACATCATGTACTAGATGTAAAGGAGGAGGAGGTGGTTGCGTCAAACTATGGCCGCCAAATAAATAAAAATAAACATAATATCAACACTGAAGACGTGCCCAAAATGGATATCATTGGAGACTATTGGGATAAGGAGATTATTACCCGGGTCATCAACCTAATCAAGAAATATGAGGACTTGTTTCCCTACAGCTTCTCAAAAATTAAGGGAATTGCGGAATATTTAAGGGCGATGAAGATCTAGATCAAGATGGATTCCAAACCAGTCAAGGGGGGGGACTTATCGATTAAATCCCAAATATAAATAAAAGGTGCTCAAAAAGTTGGATTTCATGTTGGATGATAGAATTATTGTCCTTGTGGAAGAGTCGGACTAGATTAGTCCCATGGTGGTGCATCTTAATAAAATTGGTGATATATGAATCTATGTAGATATGAGAAGTATTAATGTGTCTTGTGTCCATGACCCTTTCCCTACCTCGTTCACCGAAAAGGTTCTAGAGAATGTTGGAGGATGATAATCCTACTCTTTTACAAATGGATTTTTGGGGTATCATCGGGTTCGTATCGCAGAAGAGGATCAAGACAAAACCACCTTTGCAATAGAATGGGATTCCTTTTCTTACACTATGATGCCATTTGGACTAAAGAATACACCTGTAAGTTTTTACTAGATAGTAGTCACAACCTTCAAAGAATCTATCCATATGTTCCTTAAATTTAATGTGGATGACATGACAGTGTTTAGTTTTCTAAAGGAACATGTGCAAGCTCTTCACTTGATGTTTGACTGATGTCGTCGGCTCCAAATTTATATAAATTTGAATAAGTGCATCTTTTTTACACCTTTTGGAACTCTATTGGAGCATGTAGTTTGTAATGATGGATTATTAGTTCACCAAGCTAAGATTTTCTCCATAATGGATATGTTGCCCCCCACCTCAATTCACGAGCTACGCTCAACATTGGGCCATATTGGATATTATCGGTGGTTCATTTAGAACTATGAAAAAATTGTAGCCTCTTTGGAGAAGCTTTTGTGCAAAGATACCAAGCACATCTAGACACAGGAATGTCAGGAAGCCTTGGATGCTATAAAGGAAAAACTAGTCACTATGTTGAATTTGGTTTTTCACGATTAATCTAAGCTCTTTCATGTTCATGTATATGCGTCATCCATTTCCTTGGGAGCAGTCCTTATGCATCTGAGTGAAGGAAATATTGATCATATGATATATTTTTCTAGTCTCAAAATTTTCAATGTTGAGAAGAATCATACAACTAAGCACGAGGGCCTCACCATGGTGTATCCCTTGTAGAAGTTTCACCATTATTTGTTGGGAACCCCATTTAAATTATTCATTGACCATTCTACACTCAATTATTTGGTCAAAAATCTAGTTTTAGGGGGGATAAAATGTTGTTGGTTGCTACTCTTCTAGGATTTCGAATTTGAGGTCATTTTCAAGTCAGGGAAATATAATGTTGGCCTAGATCATCTATCGCAGATTTAGTCCAGTGAAGCTAGCCAGAGTCTCGATGATGAAATCCTCGATGTGAAACTATTCCACATCAACACAGAGCTCAATCAATTAGCTAAGATCGTATAATTCCTCACAACCAGACAAGATCCAACATGGTATACTCCATCCCAGTGTTGTCAACTGGTGACCCATAGTACAAACTACCAATTGATTACTGGACAACTATATAAGATCAGAGATGATGGAATTATGCACATATGTGCCTTAGAAAATGAAAGCAACCCTCTTTTATATGAATCCCATGAGGTTACTGTAGGGGAACACAATGCAGGTAAGGCTACCACGCGAAAGGGTCTATGTGCAGGAATTTGGTGGTCATCACTCTTCACTGATGCTAAGGAGTATTGTAAATGCTATGACATATGTGAACACATCAGAAAGCATTGTCAAAGAGACGATATCCCTCTATTTCAATTTACAACATTAGAACCATTTGATAAATGAGCAATTGATTTTATGGGCCCCATCAATCCTCTCGTGCATCAAATAAGTGTGCGCTACATTATTACGACAATTGAATATCTAACAAGATGGTTCAAAGTCATGTATCTTAAGGATTTCATAGTAGAAATGGTGGCACAGCTCATTTTTTAGAACGTGATTACGAGATTTGGTTGTCTAAAGGTCTTGATGAGTGACCAAGGATCACATTTTCTGAATGAGACCATTTGGGAACTCACTCAAGAGTTCATGATTCATCACTAGAAGAGTACTCCCTATCATCCTCAACCTAATGGTATGGCTAAAGATTTCAATAATATTTTAGAACATGCATTAATCAAAGTTTGCAATGTGCATTGTGATGACTAGGACCAGTGAATCCCCACAATGTTGTTGGAATATCGCACTACCTGCAAAAGTTTGATGAAACACACTCCATTCTGATCGGTATACTATAGGGAACTCATCATGCCATTAGAATTTGTTTTTCCCATCTTACAGATTGATCTAGCCACTCACATAGTCGATGAACAGTCACTTCAAAATAGGTTAGAAGATCTTATGGAGCTCGAGGAGGATCGTCTGGTAGCAGGATTTAGCCAAGTGGTCAAAAAATAGAGACAGAAGGTAGGGCATGATCGCAACAGCCACCATAAAATTCTCTACCCATGTTCTCTGGTGTTGTTAAATGATAGAAAATATTTACAACACCTTGGCAAGCTATGTATGTGTTGGTTGGGTCCTTTCCATCTAGTCTTCATCAGCAAATCCAGTTCCTCCAAGTTGGATACATTGTAGGGATATCCTCTCAAGGGAATTTTTAATGGAATCCAGTTGAAGGTATACTATAGCCCATAGGGGTCACTTTTCATTTAGGTCCATTTCTCCAGCTTGGAGTTTTGTAGATTAGGATTAGCATAGGATGTACAACATGTAGAAAAGTACATAGTTGGAATAATTTACCTTTTTAGAAGCACAACATACACTCCAGTCACATAGGAAGGCTATATAGATTGACAAATTTGCAGATCCCAAAATTTCTAGTCTGGGTTGAAGTGGTCAAAAAATAGAGACAGTAGGTAGGGCATGATCGCAACAGCCACCATAAAATTCTCTACCCATGTTCTCTGGTGTTGTTAAATGATAGAAAATATTTACAACACCTTGGAAAGCTATGTATGTGTTGGTTGGGTCCTTTCCATCTAGTCTACATCAGCAAATCCAGTGCCTCCAAGTTGGCTACATTGTAGGGATATCCTCTCAAGGGAATTTTTAATGGAATCCAGTTGAAGGTATACTATAGCCCATAGGGGTCACTTTTCATTTAGGTCCATTTCTCCATCTTGGAGTTTTGTAGATTAGGATTAGAGTAGGATGTACAACATGTCCAAAAGTACATAGTTGGAATAATTTACCTTTTTAGAAGCACAACATACACTCCAGTCACATAGGAAGGCTATATAGATTGACAAATTTGCAGATCCCAAAATTTCTAGTCTGGGTTGAAGTATTGGATTATGTACAAAGTGTTGGCTCTGGCAGGGAATTCACATGGGACTAGGTTGAGCTCCCTGGCACTCCCATACTTTGAAGGGTCAATCAATTTGGCTTGACTAGATCACTCACAAATATAGCACGTAATTATTTATGATGCCAAATTCCAAAAGGCACATCACTCGTACGACTAACAAGAACCATTATCTCCTCACTTGTGTGTTTTTTCTAGGAATTTATCAGTCATTTATTTTGTCTCATTTCGGCTTCCACCTACAAACATTATACACTCTATATATATCCTCTTTCACCCATGAATTCGTTGGATCAATTCTCCACATCATATTCTCTCTCACCCTCGACCATCACTCCCATCCCTTCTCTCTTTTCTCTCTCTTCTATTTTCCCATTTTCCACTAATATTACCATCTCCCATTCTAGTTCCCCTTTCACGGCCTAGCTTAGCATCCATTTTGGGATGTACAATTCCCAGTCCATCTAGGAAACCTCAGAGTCAATGATATAGTTTGCATGAATATTGGAACTTCGCATTGAACTTCTAGGTAGAGTTTCAACCCTCTTATTCACCAGCAAGGCACTGCCAAGTACTACACAAATATCTAAACTATGCTTCAAAGCTGCGGAAGTATGCCAAATATCTAGTCCCACAACTAGTTTTCTTGTTCCCATGGATACTCACCTTTATTGAAGTGAATATCCCAATACTACAAGTTATCCTCTCCACTAGGATAGGATATTCTCGTCTTTCATATTTTACTATTATAACAATGAGATATGAGGATGATGTTGGTCTCTCCTGATGGAGTTGTTCCTAGAGATCTATTTCCTATAGGTCAACAAGTAATTGGGCTAAGTTCTAGTTGTAGCACTTGGTTCAGTTATTGGACTCGTGTCTGAATGATTTGCTTTAAACATATCCCCCATTCATCACCATAGAAATCCTTGAAGAGAGAGAGAGAGTTTGAGCATCTAGCCAAATGAAGTCCAAAGCCATTGTTTACCTTGATGACTACTCAACTCATTCCAGGACCTATGTCGGGTTGCAACTACACCCTAGATAGATTGTTTTCTCTTTCTCAAACCTAGTTGCAACAACAGCTTGGTTTGATGCTATGGTCCATCAATGATGATGAATTTCTCTTACTCAATTCCATTGCATCAATCAATCCATGAGGCATTTGGCTTGAGGATGAGACAAATAATAGTGGTGGGCGCATGTTGGCACCCAAATTTTTGGGTAAATATCATGCATGCACACAAATGAATTTGTGTGCACCTATTCCATTTTTTCACGTACTCAAGCAGTATCATGAGGGGTGACAAGAGGTGTGCGTTTTAGGTCAAGGTTTTTTATTGTGTGCCAATTCGAGTTCTCCAAATGTGATCCAGTCTGATTTTTGTGACGTGTTGCATAAATCAAGAAGACATTGCATGAACTCCAAAATCAAGAAACAATATCTAGGAAATCTCCCTGAATGATTATTACAAGCAGCACGAGGTAACGTGGAGTAAAAATAAGATGAGCTAGCAAGTTAGTTGATATTACCACAATTCCAAAGAGGCTATGTGGAATGCATGTAGGTGAAAAAAGTGTGCAATACTGGAAGATAAAGGAGAAAATGGGGCAAAACTGAAAGTGACAAAGTGCCAGAGCTAAGAAGCAGGTAAAACAGAGTAATGACAATAGAAGCAAAGTTAGCTTGTTAGTCAAGTTGTTGTTGTTTTGATAGTTGTGAGTATTGGTGTCATTGAGCTTGCTTTCATCCTATGTTTTGTAATGTCCTTGGTTGTAATTTTGATTATGTCCCATTGGTATATTCTGAAAGGAAGTGCATGGCACTATGTAACGTAACATTGGGTAAATGTTTAAGAGAGAAAGGTTTTATTGTCTTCAATGAATGCGTTTCTTAATGTATGTTTGTGGTGATGGAATGAGGATAATAAAGTTGCAGTAATTATATTCCTATGATGTGTTACTTATGTGTCAATGGAATGTGTGTATTGATATTTCCTATTGTTAATTGTTAAGTAGTTTTCAATGGAGTGTCTAAATTCCAACTCAGATAGAATTTTGTCCAATTAGTCCTTCATCATCATCGACACAAGACTAGATGGTCTCTATGATCCTCATCACATCTCAGGTGAGAAATTATTTAGTATTTGGATGAGGATCAATATGTTGATTCCTTGGGTTTTTGTTGGTTAAAATCTAGATGAATCATGGTTCTTCAACCCCCCATCATTAACGAATACATGCGCAAGTATGATTGAGCCAAAACCCATTGTCAGCATAACATATTAGTACTATTAGCATTACCTCCCATGATGTCAACATTAGGAATAGGGTGAAGTAATAAAGCCATGCCGAAGTTGAGTGACAACCAGAAATGGATGACATCATGGAACATGGTCCTGATCTCACACTTGGTTATTTATACCCTTTACACCCATGGAATTTTATCCACTTAGACCCATTGATCACTAATGTATATCCTCTCCCAAGGTTCTAAGATGGTTGTTTCATATATTTTTTTACCACTAGCACCATATGTAGTAGGAATTATAATCCCATAGTGAAGCCCTAAGACTCATGGCCCCTTTTAGAAAATGAATGGTATCCTTCCACTCACATTCCATGCAGACAGACCAAATTCCTAAAGTTTCCTTCGCACATCATTTACAACTTCAAGTGAAACTATTGGGAAGGGGATCCAACCTATAGTTTACTAGTGGCATGCATACAGTTTCCAAGTAGTTCCCTAAACTATGCTTCGAAGTTTCTACAACAGGACTATTGAGTGCAATCTATGTTGTATAAATTTCTCAACGATTTAATGTCAACCAGGAGCTTGTAAGCTTAGAGGCACAACACAATATGTGCGAGGATTTGAAGTTGTCTATCCTAAACTACTAAATCAAAGAACGTAAAGATAAAATAATGTGAATATACAAATGACAAATTTTACCTACTATATACAACACATAGGTGTACTGGCATTAGTGCATGGGGGCCCTTCCATCCTTCAGTAAGTACACCATAATATTAACACAAGATAGAGATCAAAATGGAAGCATGTCTTGTATTCAAAAGAATATGATTACATCTTCATTCCAATATAAAATCTCCTCTCTACTAACCTCAAGAACCAACCTACCAATTAAAAACATGAGCATTTTCCAAACTTCACACCTATATCTATATCTATCTTCTTTGAAAGGAGAAGGCTCTCCTATTTATACAAGAACATAAGAAGCTACCCCATTAATGGAGATCCACTATTCTCTCCCTAGATCCATAAAAATCTCATATAGTTACAACCAAATAGCTAATGATGAGACACATATTCTCTTTGACCTTTATCCAAATCTTCTTCCATATCTTGAAGGGAATTCGAATTTGAGTATTGGAGGCCACATAAGAGTGTCTTGGGAGCTTCCAAATCACCTACACATGTCACCAAACTCATTCTAATTGTTATGTATTAGTATAAGTATATTATTTTCTAAAGTTTAACCACAAATCCACTTAAAAATGTTAAGAATTAATAAACTTTGGAAAAGCATAGTTATAACCCAATGATGAGATAAATATAATGATGTGGAGGTGGAATGAAGGTGACATGAAGGTAATATGGAAGTAATGTCAAGGTATTGGTGAATAATGGAGTGAGAATAGGGACTATTTTGAGGCCCAACAAGGACAACTACCTGAGTCGAGATTCAGTGCTCCTAGCGCCATGGATCAACACCTTCGTTGATGCTAGAATTATGATTCTTTATTCTTCTCCCTCTATTAGTTTCAATTGTCTTCTTCTCCCCTATTATAAACAATTATGAACGAGACAAGAGGAAGATGGTGGTCATGGTTGATGGAGCAATCACCCTGGGCTAAGCCTTCACAGGCATCGGGGTGAGTTTGTCGAGTCTAGAAGGAGGCATTTGGCCTATTTTGTGCTCAAAGTTTTGGATTCCATGCTAAAGGGAATCTAATCTTCGACCATATATACCAAGCTCGAGAAGTGAGAGGTCAAGAGCCTAGATGAATGAATCCAAAATCCATCCTTAAAGTCTTAGGCTTCTCGCCTCATTCTAAGACCTATATATGGTTGAAAGCACATCTCATATTGATGATTTTCCCTTAATCAAGCATGATTGCAACCATAACCAATATCAACAATTTTTCCAAGTACTCAAGAATTTCACATACACACTGTTCAGTCTAATTCAATCCTTCATTCTAGAATCCTAGTGATGTAGCAATGTCGTTGGATTGAGGATGAGCCAACTAATATTTTTGGGGGATTGTTTGCACCCAAGGTTTTTGGGAAGTCATGTGCATGCCACAAGTCAATTATACATGTGCACCCATGAAGATACATTGTGAAACACAAGAAAGGATCAACATCAACATCACCCAAAGGAATATTACATGCACCAACCCAATTTTGCATTGTGCGCAAGGAATTAAGAAGACCAAATTTAGTGAATCTAAGAATATCTTCAGGAATATTCGGTACTTAGGATCATGAATGAATAGAGTCATATTTGTGTAGGAATGAATAAAAGTGGATAGTGCAATGGAATGCAATGATTTTTGAGTAAATATATAGTGCATGGCACAGACCTCTATTATGGTCCTTTGTCTCTAAATGAATTTTGAAGTAAATGAATATAATACAAATCCATTTTCTCTTTACAATATGATATGTTTATTTTGAGTTAATGTTCTCATTATGAATGAATCAATATATGTATTCCTAAGAGTCTTCCTTGTATACATTGTCCCTTCGCACCTGACATAAGACTAAATGGTATATGTAATTCTCATGTCATATCAGGCGATACCTTCTTTGATCCTCGGCCAAATATTGAATATGCAACCTCTTTGGGGTTTTGTTGGTCAAATATTGATGAACCCTGGGTCTTCAACCCCGGACCTATAGGAGAGACACACACCAACAAATCATGATCATTTCGGCTATAAAAAAGAGCGAAGGTTAGTCGATTGGACTAACCATTTTGGGATCGTTTAATCACTAATGGAATTTTAATTCAAATTTCCTGAAGGCTCCTTTCTGATGGATCCAAAGAGAGAGACTCGATCCCACAACCTCCTCGGGCTCAAAGAAGCATGAAGATTAGTCACTCAGACTAACCTCGTCAAAAAATTTAAAACCATAACTATATTTCCGAACAAATCCTTCCTAAAATTCCTTCCTGAAGGATCTAACAGTTGAATTTGATCATGATAAATGATCCTCAACCCTTTCAGGCTTATGAGTGCTTAACTTTTAACAAGTCCTCTTGTCATCCAAATTAATGGCAGGATGACATATGTCTCTTTCATGTGGAACTCCATCCACCACCTGGCATAACACATCACTACTCTATGGTTTAAAATCTTGTAAAAGGGGGGGGGGAATGGAACCCCACTACAAAACCCTGCCCATCTGTCATTCAGGATTTCAGGAAATGCCAAAGAAACAAAAAATTTAATTTTTTTTTACACATAGAAATAAGGAATTTTAGCATGTAAATCTAAGCGTAAAGGCTAAGAACACTATTGCTTAAGGCCTGTTTTCATTGCATGGTGCCAAGTCCACTATCATGCCATACCAACTAAGGAGAGAAGACATTAAAAATATGCTCAAAACATAAAAATTCAAGCATACACCTTTTATCCTTTTTCGCTAGTAATTCATATTTTTCCTTCAAACCTTCCATGAATTCTTAATATCATGGCTCTGCGTTACAAGGTATCTAAATGCAATTTTAGAAGGGAACGACTAGTTGAGATAATATTGTGCATAGAAGAAGCTTGGAACATGCATTATTTTCTTTTTCCTCACAGATTTCTACACAAAATACATACAATTCGTAGATCGTAAAGAACATAGAAAAGTTTCAAAACATAAAGTGAGCACATCAAGAAACTTATTTGTCATAAATTGTTTCCCAGCCAACTTACTGGAGAGGGAGGATTTTCCGCCCAACCATAGGCTCTACTATACTTGTAATTTATATGACAATCCACCCTTGTGCCATTCCATGATACCTCTAGGGAAAAGTATGATCTCTCAGGGAAATAAAAGGTGTGAAAGACACTCTCCCTCACAACCAATCTACAATGGAAATTGTGTTCTACCCACCAAGATAACGCCTCCATGAACTTCAATGATTCCTTTCCAACTAGGTTCTTCAACACCTAGGAGTCCCTTCACTACCTATGCAATCCCTCAATGCCCTCCCCTCTCAATATAATTTTCCTTTCTCAGGAAGCATTAATTCGCATCCCTCTTGATCAGGTCAGGTTCATGGACTTTTCTACTAGAATTTTCACTTCCAACTTGACTAGAGAGAGTTTTTTTCCTCTCCATGTCTTCCTACTCTCCTCATGGTTTATTTTCCTTTGAAGGTTCCAAATTTATTTTTTATTTCTCAACCTAAATATATCTTGAATATTTTATGGAAGTTTAAAATGGAAGAATATAAAGCATGTGTTTTGACTTATCAATCATGAGCAAAGTTAATCGAATGTGATTCTTGAAAATTCAATGTTACACTCTATCAATAGCTTGTTGGTAGGATTATTTATTTAAATCACATTCAACATGATATTTTGATGTAGGAGCATCCACACCTCATCACGCGAGGCCATAAGTGGGGAAAAGGAAAAAGGATCGCAGGGTGACGCCAGCATCACGGTTTTGACCATTTTGATGTGCGCCGCCGTTTAAATAAAAGCCTCCATATTTAGGCGTACTTGTACACTGAAATAGACCATGAGAAGATAAGCTCTCGTCCTTGTACATCAGAGGCACTTATTAGATTTAATGCAAAGAGATTAGATTTAGTGCAGGTAGATAGGGCCATTAAGTTTAGATTTGACAATTTAGCTTTTGAGAGGGAAAACAAGATATAGACACCCTCCTTTGTATTATGGGAGATTGGCATTAGCATCAGTATCATTTTTTGCATAGAGAGCAGGGGAGAACAGGATAGAGAATTCGTGAAGAAACCCCATGTACAGATTGAATTAATAGGAAGGAACTCTTGATTCAATATCATGGTTGTGTTTGAATTCTTTGTGTTGTTGATGTTATTCTGCTGCATACTGGCTTCTTTCTATGCTTATCTTCTTTATGCTGCATATGAGATTGCGTATCAGGTTCGTAACCTGAGAGAATGAGTTTCAATTGTTTCTCTGTTTAGACCAGGAGATTCCTGCATAGAGTGTAGTTGAATTCCTCCGCATAGAGTGCGTCGAGGGGGGGGCTAAACAGTCAAACTTTCGTTCTCACTTTGCTCAGAATTGAGTCGAGCTATTCGAGCCTTGCAGATGAGTGCAGGTCGGGTTTGAGTCTCAGTAGCAAGTCTGAGAAGGAGAAGGTCGAAGCTGTTGTGGCGTGAATGCACAAGGACTGGAACACTTCATCAATTTAGGAAGTGATTGAAGGCGGAGTACGGGGCCATGTTCGAGAGAACCCCGGACGGAGTCTGAGTTGACAAAGCTGAGGAGGGATAGTTCCCTTAGTCCGCTGTGGAACCAACTTCAGTGGAGGTCATACAGGACGAAGGCGGAAGAGTGGAGATTCCTTCAGAAAGGAAGAGAATCGGCGACTTGAGTGTTGTTGGGAAGAACTTCAACAATCACTCCTATACTCGGAGCTCGAGCATACCGGTGCTTCGCGTTGGAGGAGTTGATAGGTTGGCCAAAGCGGGCGCAAGAACGCGAGAGCCGACGCCGTGGAAATCACGTGCACGACATGAGTCATAGTGATTGATGTGAAGGGTGATCTCAAGACATCGGGTCTCGGGGCATAAAGGATTCAGATATTCGTCTTGCGAGTGGTGAGCTAGCGAAAGGCGAGAAAGCAAAAGGGTCGACATCTCGGAGTCTCGGATCTCGGGACTGGGAAAACCCGAAGATATAGTGCGCAAGTCGCGATGGTGCGAGGTCCCGATACGCCGAGGAAAGTCAATGGTTGACCAGGGATATCGGACCTCGAGGATCCGAGGACTTCGTCGCAAGTGCAGGACTCGCGAATTCGCGACAGCAGATCCTCCGATAATCAAGTAGGGAGGACCGGAGAGAGGAAAAGGTTACTGTGGGTAAATTCTCCCGAGGGGAATGAAAAACCTTTGAGTTCTTCGGGCCAAGGAGCACGAAGATCCTGGTGGAGCGACCGGCCACCGTGAGAGTGGAGAAGATAGGTTGCCGCCAAGTGGTATCAAAGCTGAGTTGGAATTCTCTTTGTTAAGGTAGCAGAGAGGAGAGACATAATTCCACCGCGAAGAGAAAGGCAATCGCCTGATCGCGAGGACAGGGATGCCCGGAGAAGGGGTAGACCCGGCGAAAATCCAGCAGGGAATGCAGAGATGGAACGTTAGATACGAGATCTCAGAGCGAGACTCGAAGATATGGAGGCCACCCGGAGGCGTGGAGCCGACGCAGGAGAGTTCAGCGATCCCGAGATTGAAGAGGAAGCTGGACATGATGAAGGGGAGGTCGCAGCAGAAGATGCCTCGACAGAGAGGTTGATCAAAGCCATTTCGAGGATGAGCTCGAAGACAAAGATGGACATTCCCATTTATGAGGGAAGTCTGAACGCAGAAGAGTTGATGGATTGGATCCGAGCACTCGATACATACTTCGATTATGAGGACATCGAAGAGGACAAGAAGGTAAGGCACGCCGTCACGAAGCTGAAAGGACACGCAGCTTTATGGTGGGATGAATTGCAGGTGGATAGGCGCTGCAAAGGAAAATCAAAGGTTAAGAATTGGGATCGGATGATCGCCAAGATGAAGGCGAAGTTCATCCCGAGGGACTACCAGATCACTTTGTTCAGGCGCATGTAGAACCTGAGGCAGAAGTTGATGACGGTGAAGGAGTACACCGAAGAATTCTACAGGCTCAACATTCGAGATGGTCATCGGGAGAGTGATGACGAAAAGGTGGCAAGATACCTGAATGGTCTCAGGTATGATATTCAGGACGAATTGAGCATGGTCACCATCCGCACAGTTGAGGAGGCACACCAGATGGCTCTAAGAGTCGAAGAAAAGATGAGCCGCAAGCAGGGGCAGTGAGGGTGAGGCAGAAGTCAGCCCAGAGGCAAGGCTATTGCCCAAGAAAGGATTCAGAAGTCCAAGGAGGATTGGAAAAGACCTCAGGGTAAAGCTGAAAGGGGTGGAACCTCACAGCAGAGGCAACAAAATTCTGAGCTGAGGAGGTAGCAAGATGATCAGCAGGGTGGATATGCTGACGCAAATACATTTCCTCGTGCCCGAGGCAGAGGAAGAGGTCAAGGAGGAGTTATCACATGCTTCACGTGTGGTAAAGACGGTCATAAAGCCATAGACTGTCCAGAGAGGAAGGTGGACAGAGGAAGAGCTCACATCGCTGAGGTGCAGCCGAGGCGTGATGTTGAGAGCGAGGATGAAAATACTGGAAGTGGGAAGTCACTGACAGTACATAAGGTTCTCTTGAAACCTGAGAAAGAAGTGGATACAGCTCAGAGATGTAGACTGTTCCGGACGACTTGCAAGACACGGGGCTGGAAATGCAAGGTCATAGTGGACAGTGGGAGCACAGACAATCTCGTTTCGATCGAGATGGTGGAGAAATTGGAGTTGAAGACGTGCAAACACTCGAGTCCATACAGGGTGACATGGCTACAGAAAGGACACCAGGTACGTGTTACAAAACAATGCTTAGTAAATTTTAAAATGGGTGAATATAGGGATGAAATCCTGTGTGATGTCATTCCCATGGATGTCTGTCATGTATTATTGGGAAGACCATGGCAGTTTGACAGACA
>ML780706.1:204682-234414 GCA_009831015.1 Picea engelmannii | reverse complement strand
CCTTGAAGAAGGATGGGAAAACCCATACGTTGTTTCCGATGAAGGATAAAGAAGTGAAACCAGAAGTTAGCAGCACGATACTTCTCATGAGTGGGAAGGAGCTTCTCACAGAGCTGGAGAAAGATGAGGATCCACAATTCTTTTTTGTCAGGAAGCCAAGAGTTGTCTTGACAAGCACGAGAGTGGATGACTTGCCAGAGGAGATTCAGCAACTACTGGGAGAGTTTTCTGACATCATAGTGGACGAACTACCTCGTTCGTTGCCACCGATAAGGAGTGTGAATCACCACATTGACCTCATACCTGGAGAAAGTCTACCAAATAAGGCAGCGTACAGGTTGACACCCCAGGAGAACGAAGAGGTCAAGAGGCAGGTACATGATTTGCAGGACAAAGGACTAGTGAGGGAGAGTCTTAGTCCATGTGTTGTTCCGACAGTACTGAGTCCGAAGAAGGATGGAGGCTGGAGGATGTGCACAGACTCCAGGGCGATTAATAAGATCACCATCAGGTATAGGTTTCCACTGCCGAGGATGGACGACTTGATGGATTGCCTGAGCGGGGCAAATTATTTTTCAAAGATTGATCTCAAGAGTGGATACCATCAAATCCGAATGAGAGAGGGAGACGAATGGAAGACAGCATTCAAGACAAATGAGGGTTTGTATGAATGGCTGGTCATGCCGTTTGGGTTGACAAACGCGCCTAGTAAATTTATGCGGCTGATGAATGAAGTCCTGCGGGAATTCATTGGCAAGTTTGTGGTCATGTATTTGGACGACATATTGATTTTCAGCAAAACCAAGGCTGAACACTTGAGGCATTTGGCCATTGTGATGAGAAGACTTCAGCAGGAGAAGCTGTTGATCAACTTGAAAAAATGCTTGTTCATGCAGACAGAACTCATATACCTGGGTTTTGTGATCTCGGCAAATGAGTTAAAGATGGATCCTGAGAAGGTGGATGTGATCAGGAAGTGGCCATCACCGAGAAATGTTTTTGAGGTAAGGATCTTTCATGGATTGGCAAGCTTCTACAGGAATTTTATTCGGAACTTCAGTGGAATTAGTGCCGCGATGATGGACACGGTGAGGAAGCGGCATAAATTTTTCCAGTGGACAGTCGAGGCTGAGAGGAGCTTCAATCTGCTGAAGCGAAAGATAACCGAGCAACCAGTGTTAGTGTTGCCTGACTTTCAGAAGACCTTCCAGGTGAAGTGTGATGCCAGCGGGTATGCTATTGGAGGAGTTTTAAGTCAGGATGACAGACCTGTTGCATATTTCAGCGAGAAGCTGGATGATGCAAAGTTAAAATACTCCACGTACGACAAAGAATTCTATGCCATTATCCAGGCATTGAAAAAGTGGAGGCATTATCTTATACCCAAGGAGTTTGTGTTGTACAGTGACAACCACGCATTGCAATTCATAAGTCAGCAGGAGAAGCTGAATCAAAAGCATGCGAAGTGGGTAGAGTACATGCAGAATTTCACGTTTGTGATCAAGCACATTTCGGGGACTACGAACAAGGTCACTGATGCTTTGAGCAGGAAGTGCTTGTTGCTACAGGAGTTCAGGGTCAAAACCTTAGGTTTTGAAAATTTAAAAGATATGTATGCAAGTGACGCAGACTTTGGCAAGGCTTTTGAAGCAGCCGAAAGCCCAGTTCTCAGGGATAGGAGCCCATGGATAGATTTCTTGATACAGTATGGATTCTTGTTCAAGGGAAATCAGTTGTGCATTCCAGATTGTTCTATGAGGGAGAATTTGGTACGAGAAAAGCACAGCGGTGGACTGGCAGGTCATTTTGGGCATGACAAAACATTCGCAAAGCTGAGCGAAGCGTATTTTTGGCCAGGGATGCATGAAGACATGAAGAGTTTTGTTGACAGGTGCAGGATATGTCAACACGCGAAGGGCCGAAAGCAGAACACAGGGTTCTATCAGCCGTTGCCCATACCCGAGAGGCCATGGGAAGCCATTAGCATGGACTTTGTGTTGGGTTTACCGAGAACACAGCGAGGTGCTGATTCCATTTTTGTGGTGGTGGACAGGTTATCGAAGATGGAACATTTCATACCATGTCATAAAACGAGTGATGCAACCCACATCGCCAATTTATTTTTTAAAGAGATTGTAAGATTGCATGGATTACCGAGAAGCATAGTCTCGGATCGAGATACGAAGTTCATAGGTCATTTTTGGAGGACACTATGGAAGAGGCTGGGGACTGATTTGGCATTCATCTCAGCGTACCACCCGCAGACAGATGGACAAACAGAAGTGGTCAACAGAAGCTTGGGAGATCTGTTGAGGAGCCTGGTGACGGAGCATCACAGCAGCTGGGATCAGATCCTACCGCAGGCAGAATTCGCGTACAACGATTCAGTGAATCGAAGTACAGGTAAGAGCCCATTTCAGATTTTATATGGGACACAGCCGAGAGGAGTGTTTGAGCTCAGGGAGCCATAAAAGGCTGATACTAGCAGCGCGAGAGCTGAGGAGTTCGCTGAGGCGATGAAAGAACTTCACACGGAGGTGAAGCAGCGACTGCAGAAGACGAATCAAGAGTACAAGCGCAGAGCCGATCAGAGAAGAAGACAGCTTCAGTTTGAAGTTGGAGACATGGTTCTGGCACACTTGAGGAAGGAAAGATTCCCACGGGGGACATATAACAAGCTCAAGATGAAGAAAATCGGGCCATGCAGAATTCTGAGGAAATTCGACGAGAATGCATATGAGCTTGAGCTGCCAGAGGGCATCGGGATATCTCCAATTTTCAACATTTCGGATTTATACCCATATAAGGCCGAAGATATAGGAGCTGGGGCTGAGGAACCAGTGGTCCAGTGGCAGAAACAGTTGCCCGTTGCACAGAAGCCTGAGATGGAGTACATACTGGACAAGCGAGTAGGCAGGAAGACCAGGAGGAAGCAGTATTTTGAGTACCTGGTAAAGTGGTAGAACCACCCAGTGGAGGATGCCAGCTGGGAACCAGAGGCAGTCATACAAAAGCATGGGCACACCGTACAGGAACTCATGGACAGGAGCCCATGAAATCTTTTTGAGCCAAGGAGTATGATGCAGGAGCATCCACACCTCGTCACGCGAGGCCATAAGTGGGGAAAAGGAAAAAGGATCGCAGGGTGACGCCAGCATCATGGTTTTGACCATTTTGATGTGTGTCGTCGTTTAAATAAAAGCCTCCATATTTAGGTGTACTTGTACACTGAAATAGACCGGGAGCAGATAATCTCTCGTCCTTGTACAACAGAGGCACTTATTAGATTTAATGCAGAGAGATTAGATTTAGTGCAGGTAGATAGGGCCATTAAGTTTAGATTTGACAATTTAGCTTTTGAGAGGGAAAACAAGATATAGACACCCTCCTTTGTATTATGGGAGATTGGCATTAGCATCAGTATCAGTTTTTGCATAGAGAGCAGGGGAGAACGGGATAGAGAATTCGTGAAGAAACCCCATGTACAGATTGAATTAATAGGAAGGAACTCTTGATTCAATATCATGGCTGTGTTTGAATTCTTTGTGTTGTTGATGTTATTCTGCTGCATACTGGCTTCTTTCTATGCTTATCTTCTTTATGCTGCATATGTGATTGCGTATCAGGTTCGTAACCTGAGAGAATGAGTTTCATTTGTTTCTCTGTTTAGACCAGGAGATTCCTGCATAGAGTGCAGTTGAATTCCTCCGCATAGAGTGCGTCGAGGGGAGGGCTAAACAGTCGAACTTTCGTTCTCACTTTGCTCAGAATTGAGTCGAGCTATTCGAGCCTTGCAGATGAGTGCAGGTCGGGTTTGAGTCTCAGTAGCAAGTCTGAGAAGGAGAAGGTCGAAGCTGTTGTGGCGTGAATGCACAAGGACTGGAAGACTTCATCAATTTAGGAAGTGATTGAAGGCGGAGTACGGGGCCATGTTTGAGAGAACCCCGGACGGAGTCTGAGTTGACAAAGCTCAGGAGGGATAGTTCCCTTAGTCCGCTGTGGAACCGACTTCAGTGGAGGTCATACAGGACGAAGGCGGAAGAGTGGAGATTCCTTCAGAAAGGAAGAGAATCGGAGACTTGAGTGTTGTTGGGAAGAACTTCAACAATCACTCCTCTACTCGGAGCTCGAGCATACCGGCGCTTCGCGTTGGAGGAGTTGATAGGTTGGCCAAAGCGAGCGCGAGAACGCGAGAGCCGACGCCGTGGAAATCACGTGCACGACGTGAGTCATAGTGATTGATGTGAAGGGTGATCTCGGGACATCGGGTCTCGGGGCATAAAGGATTCAGAGATTCGTCTTGCGAGTGGCGAGCTAGCGAAAGGTGAGAAAGCAAAAGGGTCGACATCTCGGAGTCTCGGATCTCGGGACTGGGAAAACCCGAAGATATAGTGCGCAAGTCGCGATGGTGCGAGGTCCCGATACGCCGAGGAAAGTCAATGGTTGACCAGGGATATCGGACCTCGGGGATCCGAGGACTTCGTCGCAAGTGCAGGACTCGCGAAGTCGCGACAGCAGATCCTCCGATAATCAAGTAGGGAGGACCGGAGATAGGAAAAGGTTACTGTGGGTAGATTCTCCCGAGGGGAATGAAGAACCTTTGATTTCTTCGGGCCAAGGAGCACGAAGATCCTGGTGGAGCGACCGGCCACCGTGAGAGTGGGGAAGATAGGTTGCCGCCATATTTCCTTTTCTATAAGTGTGATTTCTCATTTTATGTAGGATCCATAGGAAATTCATTGTAAAGCAAAAAGAGTGTAGCACCCCCACTACTAACCCATAATTTTTTTTTGTATACCCATTAAATTAAATGTGTGCAACATGATAAAAATGTCATGCAACTAACAAAATTTTTTAAAACATGGATGCATCCAATTAAACATGCACACAAGAGCATATAAACACCCAAAAAAATAGAGTAAAATTCACAACAAATTAAACCCATAATTAAGAACATAGAACAAAGATAAAACACTTATCTTTGTAAGTAAATTTGCAACCAACTACAGAGGAAGCACATTCCACCCAAACATATACTTGTTGCTCCAAATATCAATATAAATTCACCCCCAAGTTGGTGCTATGAATCCAAAATAAAGGATGTCTCCTAAGGGTGTATATTGTTCACTCTCAACCCAAAAATAACCCACAACAAGTTGATTTCCTATATCCATCCCAATCCACCATCCCTCTTTCCCCTCAACTTGCACAACCCAATTAATGGGATCCCATTCTCTACCACACAATCCCTCAGGCTATCCCACTTCCCTCTAGGTCTCCAACTTAGGTTGGCTAGGAAATCTATCTTTTTGGGGACTCCAGGGATGCCAGCTGTGACAAAAAAATATCATAGCATCAAGCTCGTTGGTTCTTAGACATAATATCACTCTACAAGCCTAACAACCTAGTTATTCATGAAATTACAAATCCAACAAGATACCCACAAAATCCACTATGGTTTTCTTCAAGCTCCACCCCTCAACACATTCTTGTTGTCCCCAAAAAATATTTGTAAAAACTACCTACAATACCCAATCAAATTTCCCTTTTACCCATGCATTTTTACTCTCACATTTCCTAATTTTAATTTTACTCAGCCCCATGCTCTCAATAAATATCTGAGGTGACTTTTCACATGAACTCTCTTACATGTATTCAATTATTGGGGCTTTGATACACTCCAAAGAAAAATAGAAGGTTCATAAAAAACAAATAATCTAATAAAGTTCAAGGGATTATTAGACATGGGTAATCCCCTACCCCTTCGACCCCCGCTCTTGTGGAAACTTATCCCCCATGAATCCATCCATGTCCATCTACAGTTGGTGTTACATTTTATTTTATTATTTAAATATACAATTTTTCATATCACATCATTGTGCCAAGGTCCATACATCATATTTTCATTATACATTGCTAAACCGGGGATAACAAATGGGGATGTTAAATCCCCATGTCACTAAAAATTACACCATCCTTGGTGTATATCACCATATTGGTATACATGTATGAAATTTGCATCATAGTCCTTGATACTTTTTCAAGTTAATAACTCCTACACCAATTCCAACCAACAGTATTTTGTTCCCCTCAACCTACACAACCCAAGGAAGTGTACCCACTTCTCTGCACTGCAATCCTTAGGTTGTACCACTTCCCTTCTAAGGCTCTAGCACAAGTTGGACAAGAAGTCTCTGAGTTGTGGCTCTAGGAAATCCAACTACCAAAATGGAGTTGTGCACACTTATATACAAATGTACATTCAATTTTATTCAAAATTTGAAAAACTTTGTGGGTACTCCTCTCGCATGGTATCCTCATGCTCCTAACTGGAATATTCAAAATTGTAGCAGGTCCACTAGACCTTTACCAGTTCAATGGATTTGTTCCTAAAAAAAATTACTTTCCATTCCAAGATACGCACTGGCTCCACCTGAAATCCCACTTCATGCTCCACCTAGATCACAGTCCAATCAATCGCGTGGTTAGGATCATGAACATATTTCTTCGATAAAGACACATTAAACATGTTATGAAGTATCATGGATGCAGGTACTGCAAGCATGTATGCAGTTGCGCCTATTTTCTCTAGAATATTAAATATCCCACAATATCTCACTGTCAACTTTGGGAAAATTCCTAATCTTAGCGAGCTCCTTTTATCCTTTACTTTTAAAAACATGTTCTTTCCCACTTTGAATTCTTTTTTTGTTCTTCTTTCGTCGACATGAATTTTTTTCCTATCTTGTGCAACCTTTAAATTCTACCTAATATTTATCATCTAGTCTTCCATGTCCCTTAGCAATTCTATCACAATAACATTTTTCTCTATTGGGTTGTCCAATCTTACTAGCGTCATATGATTAAAATCAATCAGTTTTAAATACGATATGCATCAATCAGTTTGATATACATCTTTAAATTTCAATATGACTCATTTAGCGTCATATGGGTAAAAATATGATTAGGGAAGAATAAATACATGATATACATGTCATTTCACATGGTTGGAAACATATTATCTTACCTTGTTGGAAACCCCTATAACCCCTACCGGTACCCCTTCAATCAATATCACATTATAATTTAGCTATAGATGGAATATTATTTCCACATACCTTTGGGTATATAGGAATTCCCGTAGGTATACCTGAAACCAACCTTAGATAATTTATGTGTCTGTCTTGTTGCTATATAAAATTGAGAAAAACACTCAAGGAGACCACTCTCTAATACCTATGTAGTCGAGTAGTATGGATAAGGGAATGGTTGAGCCTCCTTAGTTATTTCTCTGAGATATTGGTCCAAGTACTCTTTTTTGACTTGACTCGTATATCATAGAGATATAACACTTGACACTCCCTTGTCCTTAGGACCCAATGAATTTTTCCCATGTCTCCAAAGAAAGATCCAAATTTTACTTCACCAATTAAACCTCCAGAAAGATCCTCCATGACTCATGAAGAAAATGAGGAGATACAAAACTAGCTATCTAAATTGGATAGTCAAATAAACAAATTGAAAGATAACTCAATGAAATAGGTTGATTCGATGAATACTCAAACATAAATGGAAAGGAAGATGAATGGAAATAAGGAATAGATGAAAAGAAAAATAGAAAAGTTGGAACAAAAAATGGATCGAAAGATGGAACAAACGAAACATAATATTATAGAAGCCTTAAATGGGAGGTTCCCTAAAATTGATAAGTTGTATGTCGGGACTCATGAAAATAAAGGTAGTATTTAGGTTGAAAATCTTTCCAATAATAAGAATTTTCTATGGGGATTTAACTCCAATAGTGGAGTTACTTAAGGATGGTCTCCAAAAGTACTGAACCTTCCCAAGTTTGAATTAAGGAAGTTTGATGGAATGGAGGAATTTACCTAGGGAACCAAATAGAGAAATATTTTGAACTGCATAATAGTATGTATGATAAGAAAAGGATTCACACAGAAACTTTGAATTTGATATAAAACCATATCAATGGTACTAATGGGTAGTTAAAAGCAAGCCCCATTCTTATCATTATACTTTAGGTTTATTTACAAGAGACTTAGAAGCATGATATGGGAAATTTTGGGAACAAGACTACTTCATTTAATTGAAAAGAATCAAGAACTTAAGTGATATTTAATATTACAATACATATTTTCAGGTATTGGCCACAAGGGTGGATAACATAAGTGATGAACATTTGTCGGAAGCTTACATGGGTGGAAACAAGACATTAAACATGAGATTTTTCTTAAACATTCTAAAAATATTATGGAATCTATGAAATTTTCTTATCATATTCAAGTCAAGAATAAGACTACACACAAGTTTACCATTTGAGCATACCCAAGAAGAAGAGATATTTTGGGGGTTCATAAGAGAATTATACCTTAATCTACTCGAATATCACAGAAGAAAATAGAGGAAATAAGAGAAAAAAAAAATTCTTTAGTTGTAACAAAAATGGTCAAAAGGGAATAAATGTAAAGAAACAAAATTGTTCACCTTGTAAAGTAATGATGAAGAGGAAGTGGAGGAATATACACAAATAAATGAGGAAGAACTTGTCAACTTAAAAGAGTGGGAAATAGAGGAAAACATTGTGCACAATATTGATTCAAACAGGTGAAAAATATATGTTCAAGAATTGGCAGATTTGTCAACACCTAAAACCCTTAATATTGTAGGTTACATTAATAAGAAAAAAATGTATAGTGATGATTGACTCGGGTAGTGCCCATAACTTCATTGATAAAATATTAGCAGAGTGCCTCAATTGTTTTTATATCTAGTGAAAAAATTTCAAGTTTTGGTTTCTACTAGAGGGAGTATTGATTGTGTGGGAAAATACCACAACATTAAACTAAGTATGGGAGAATATAATTTGGAAATCCCAATGTATTCCATTCCCATTGGAGGTGTAGATGTTGTTCTAGGGATTCAATGGTTGAGAACATTAGGTACAATTTATACAAACTATAACAAATTATTAATGATATTTGAATTGGAAGTAATTCAATGTGAACTCGAAGGGTTAAAATTTAGACATTCTTAAGTCATCAAATCTCATAGAATGGAAAATATCATAAAAAAGGGTAGCAAGGGATTTTTGGTTAAACTTTATTCTATGGAAGTTAAGCAGCAAGATGAAAATATTCGAGAGGAATTAAGATGCTCCTTGGAAAAGCACTATAGGGTCTTCCAAGAAATTGATTCGAATTGAAAGGAATTCAATGTGAACTCAAAGGGTTCAAATCTATACCTTATTAAGTCATCAACTCTCATAGAATGGAAAATCTCATAAAAAAGGGTAGCAAAGGAGTTGTGGTTAAACTTTATTCTATGGAAGTTATGCAGGAAGATGAAAATATTTTAAAGGAATTAAGATACTCGGAAAATCACTTTAGGGTATTCCAAGAAATTCCTAAAGGTATACGTCCATATAGAGGTCATGAACATCAAATCAAACTAATACCGGGAAGTACTCTTACTAATAAAATGCCTTAAAGATATCCTCGTAAACAAAAGGGGGAGAATGAGCAAATAGTACAAGACATGCTAGATTTGGGTATTATTCAACCAAGCAAGAGTTCATTTTCAGCTCCAGTAGTGATGGTGATAGGATAATTCTTGGAGGATATGTCTTCATTATAGAGATCTAAACAAAATTACCATAAAGGATAAATTCCCTATTCCAAATATTGATGAGCTATTAGATGAGCTTCATGGAGTGGCTTATCTTAAAAAACTAGATCTTAAAACATGATACCACTAGATTAGATTAAGAAAAGATGGAATTCCCAAAACATCTTTTAGAACTCATGATGGGAACTATTAGTTCTTGGTCATGCCTTTTGGGTTGACTAATTCTCCTTTGAATTTTCAAATTAATATGAAAAAAAATTGACCCCATGTTAGAAAGTTTGCGTTGGATTTATTTGATGATATAATTGTCTATAGAAAATCATGGGAAGATCACATTAAACATGTGGATCAATTCCTACAAATTATTGAGAACAATCAATTGCATGTAAAAATATCCAAATGTTCTTTTGGGAAACAAGTAGAATATTTGAGTCATATTGTTTCAAGGGAAGGGGTTAATATGGACCCTCAAAATATCCAAACTGTAAAAAAAATGGCCTACTCGTTAGAACATCAAGAGTCTTAGAGGATTTTTGGGTCTTATAGGATATTATAGAAAATATGTTAAGAATTATGCATGCATTTCAAGCCCACTCACATCTCTCTTGAAGAAAAATTCATTTGTATGGAATGAAGAGGATACCTTGGCATTCTCACTATTAAAAGATGCCATGTATTCTACACCAGTATTGGCAACACCTAATTTTTCAAAACATTCATAGTCAAATGTGATGCATCTAGAAAAGTAATTGGAGCAGTATTGACACAAGAAGGGAGACCATTGGATTTTGAAAGTAAAAAACTAAAGGGAAATACTTGGTGAAATACATGTATGAAAAAGAATATTGAGAGATGATATTTGAAACCCTAGCTTTGGTTTTGAGTGGTATGGATGGAAATATTGTGGGGGAGAACCCCCTCCATAGAATAAGGTTTTGGCCTTACATGCTATGGTAGTAGCCTCAATCAAGAATTTGAAGCCTCAAACATCTCAGTTTGTGAAGAAACTAGATGAAATCCCTAAGTTTATGCTTCCCCCTTCTTCTACCGAGAAGAAGGGGTTGGATCTCATTGATCGTGGCTTGATTGGATAGTTCACTAGTGTATGACCTTCCCTAAAGACTGTGGAATTATGGCTGGAAAAAAATTGGAATCCCCTTATCAAAGACTCCCTAAATCAGTTCTTTTGTGGAAGAGGGTTGTATGCCTTCCTCTTTGAGCTTAAGGAAGACCGAGATCTGATATTTGGAAGTGTTTCGTATTTCTTGGGGACAAGAGGTATGCATCTAAATAAATGGTATCCTAAATTCATCCCTGGAAATTATGTTCCCTCTGCAGTTATAATGTGGGTTTGGCTTCCACACCTTCCTCTTCATTTTTGGAGAGACGGTGCCCTTTGTTTTATTAGTCATTCCATTGGAAGATATATAGATCAAGATGAACCACATGAGGACCTATTTTATTGCACTAGGATGTGGATTGAAGTATATTTGTAGAAGGGGATTCTACAAGTAGTTCTTATCTCCTTGGAAAACTGGAAACATGTGCAACAAATTAACTACGAAAAACTCCCTTTCAAGTGCAACAGTTACCATGAGTATGGGAATTTCATGAAAAAATGTAAGAAGATGGAAACAAACAAATCCTTTGGTTCAAGAAAGGAAGATAAATGGTAGGTGGTGTCAAAGAATTTTGGTCCTAGTGGTAGTGATAATTCACCCTCTTCTAGTCCCAGGTATTCCTCTGCTAATCCCTCTCATGGTGGGGTAAATCCTTCGTCTAAAACCCCAAGATCCCTTGACATGCAAAATAAATATTGAAAACCAATAGCTTTGAAATATTGTCAAATACAATGGATAATAGTGATGATTATATCCCTGCATTAAGTGGTTATGGTTTCACCCCTAGGGAGCCTCCTTTGGTCCATCCTTCTTCTAGGTTTCCTTTGGTCAGGGTTGAAATTCCTTTAAATCTGTGAGAAGAGAAGAGGCTTTTATTCAATGTTCCAACGAATGAAACCATAACTATTTACAATTTGGGGTTAGAAGAAATATAACACTTCAAATATGCGGAAGTGAACTTCCCAAAGATTAAACTCAAGGATCCAGAGTTTCAGATCCCTAGGGAGGAAGAATAGGATGAAATAAATTTGGGAGAAAATTTTCCAAAATTTTTGGGGTGTAAAGTAACCAAAATAGTTTAAGAAGGACGAGCTAATACGGATATCATGATTGGGTCGCAATAAATTTTAGTTAAAATGATAGGTATCTCCAAGCCTCCAAAAGGAATGGGAGGTAATGTTGCACCCAAGGGGGGTCGCTATAAAATCTAGTTAAATAATGGATTTGGTCTCCTAGAATTGCAAGGGTTTAGGAAACGACCCAAAATTTGTTTCTATAAAAGACTTAATTCAAAATGAAAAGGCATAAATACTCTTGCTTCAAGAGACCAAAATGAAAGCGGAAGAAGTATCCAAATTAGGGAAAAATTTATGGAAATCATGTGAATTCATAGCTAAATACTCAAGGGGGGCCTCTGGTGGTCTTTGCACCCTCTGGGATATTAAAGAGGCGAGTGCGTATTTCTCCTTTCAAACCCATCATTGGATACTAACCAAATTCAGATCTTTGCAAAATAATAAGAAATGTGTGGTCATCAATGTGTATATGTCAATTAGTCTAGCGGAGAAATATCTTTGTTGTATATTTTTATTAATTTTAAAGGACTTTGAATTTTTAATGGATTATATTGTAGCTAGAGACTTTAATGTCGTTTAGAATGGTGTAGAAAAGATAGGTGGTACCTTCGGTCAGGACCCCTGTAGAGAAAAAATGGAAGAATTAATTGAATATTTGGATTTGTTAGATGACAAGCCCCAAAGAGGTAATTTCACTTGGTATAATATATAATCTGGGCCTAGGCATTGTTATAGCACAAATTTCCACCCTAGATTCGATTTTTGAGATGGCCTAGTCCATTTCTTAGCTTGAAAATCCCAATCCCACTATTCTTCATCAAAACCATCATAAAAAATAGTATATTTGTCAATGTATGATATTCATCCATGTGCAACTCATGTAATTACAATATTTTCTAGTGTGAAAATCGTGCACATCCCCAATTTGTGAAAAAAAAAAATATTATGTACTTTTGGGTGGGGTTTACAAGTTTTCTCAATCCTAAACCTCCAATTGCTCGTACACAACATAATGTAACCATATCAACCTCTTTATTATGGTATATAATCACCTATGGGGGTGTGGATGAGGAGACAACCTTGGTGTAAGAACATGATGTCAGTTTGGAAGCTTCCTTATTCCTTGAATCTCTAAGTAGTATCCCTTGATCTAGAAAATTACTTCCCAATATCTCTTCCTCTCTCCTATATGATTGTTGGGTGTGTTCCTATCCCTTCTGGATCATGTGAGGAAGTACTCCATTTCTGATTTGATGCTTGAATAGTTCAGTGGAGGAATTTAGGGGGTTGGTTTCAAGGATATGCCATCAATTAGAATTAGGTTGTAACTCACCTATTCATGTTGATTAATAAAACAGTTATATTTCCCTCCAATCTAAGTGAAATTATGTTTAACTAATTCTTATATGTTGAGTTTGCTTTACATATCTAGATTTATATATTGCATTTATAATTTAATTTGATAACTACCTTGTTATAGTATCTACTTGGTTTCTTTTGTAGGATGGTAGAGACAAAGGCCTAGAGCAAGTCAAAGGTTGAGAGCGAGGATCTACATCAAACGTTTGGATGAAAGGTACGAGATCTTTGTTTCTCTCTTCTAAGTAATCATTTCTTTAGTGATTTGTATATTGGAGGGTAGGTTGAACAATCATTTAGATATGGTTATAATTTTTTGTGACATAGACCCAAGGTCATAGGGTATATCCTCTACCTTTTGCATCCATGAAGGCTACTCCTTCTCCTTCTCCCTCTTCTAGTGAAATTCTAACTACTAGTAACCAAAAGTATAAAAGGAATATGAAGAGGAATACTAAGAAGAAGTTGTCACCAACCTTTGAAATTCATGTTGGAGACTTGCAATCGGCCTCTGCAAGTCATGTTGGGAGCAAGAAACCAGCCGCTACAAGTCATGTTGGGAGACAAAGTCCAGACATTGCTAGTCTTACTGGCATTAGTCTGCCAACCTCTGTCAGTCATGTTGGAGATCAGTTTTCAGCCTCTACAATTCATGTTGGGGAGACAAGTCTAGTCACCATGAGTCATACTATAATTGAGTCTATAACCTCTACGATTCATGTTGAAAACAAGAAGCCAATCACTGTAAGTCATGTTTGGGGCATGAGTCTAGTCCCTGCTAGTCATACTAGACAAACATCACCAACCTCTGCAAATCAATTTGGATATCATCACCTAGACACTACAAGTCATGTTGGGGGTAACCCACCAACCACTACAATTTATGTTGGGGGAAACCCACCGGCCACTGCAAGTCATGTTGTGGGAATTGATATTGTTGAGAAACCTAGATGTATAGGACGTAAGCCCAAGTTCCCTTATAATATTTGTAAGGAATATCACCTTACTCATTTGTACCCTTCTATTGTTGTGGTACAAAGAGTGTGGTCTGAGTCTAAAGTCCCTTCTAGTTATGAGTCATATTCAGTTTCCCAACAACTTATTCAGTCATTGGTTGATGAAGTGGTCATGTCGATGCAATCTTCAACTTACACCACTCTCATTTTTGGGGGTGATGTGTCTATTGACCATGTTACCTCGCATCATTTTCAATGAGTGGTTGAGGAAGTGGTCATGTTGATGTAATATTCGGCTAACACCAATCTTGTTTTGGGGTTGATGTGTCTCTTGACCATGTTGTCTCGCATCCTATTCAATGAGTGGTTAAGGAAGTGGTCATTCTGATGCAATATTTAGATAACATCACTCTCGTTTGGGGGGGGTGATGCATTTCTTGACCATGTTGTCGTGCATCCTTTTCAACCAGTGGTTAAGGAAGTGGTCATGTCGATGCAATCTTTGGCCAACACCAGTCTCATTTTGGTGGGTGGTGCATCTCTTGACCATGTTGTCTCACATCTTATTCAACTAGTGGTTGAGGAAGTGGTCATGTTGATGCAATCTTCGATCGATCCCACTCTTCTCTTGGAGAGTGGCGAGTCTGCCAAAGTGGTCTCACCAATGCAATATTTGGCTAATCCCACTCTTCTTTCTGGGAGTGATGCATCTTTCAACGTTGTCTTTATCATTTCTATTTCATTTCCTTCTGAACAATGGGGTAATCCACTCTCTTCGAGTTTACTCCCTCCAAGTCCTAGGATGGTTTCCTTTGATTGGAATGATCTTGTTGAGTCTTATCTTCCTTCTTCTTCACCTCTCCAGATAAAGGTTCAAGTTAATTCAACGGGTATTTACCGATGTATTGTAGATGAAGGATCCTTTGCAAGTATTTTATCCTCCTCGTCTTAGAAATATCTGGGCTCTCCCAAGCTTATGTCAAATACTAGTGAGTTGTTTTCTTTTGATAGAAGACCCAGTGAATGTTTGGGGATTCTTCCTTAGTTTCCTATCAAATTAGGTGGAAATGTTGTCCTAGTCAATCTGTTAGTGGTGCTAGGCCCTTTAGGTTTTAATATGCTTCTTGGGCATGATTGTGTTTATGTTATAAATGCTATGGTGTCTATGATTTTTCATGTGATGCATTTTCCTCACAACAGAAGGATTGTCACTATTGATCATATTTCATCTAATAATCACCATCTTAGTTTGGATTTAGCTCAATTTTCCCCTTTGTATGTTCCTATTGTTCAAGTATACTATACCCCACCATGGGTGAATTATGTGGAATTATATTCTCGGTGTTCAATTGCTTCTGAGAAAGGATATTTACAGCCATGTTTTCCTTCTTGAGATAAGGTGTCGGTAATTGATTAGGTGTTTTATCCAGTAGGGGAACGTAAGACTTTTCTTTACCCTTTTGTTCTGAGTGATCTAGCGTTTCCTCTTGAGTTTGATCTTACAATTTATAAGACCTTGAGCTCTAGTATTTGTGTATTGTAGAGCCCTAATTTCATGGATGTTGAATTTCCTTCAGATGAGGCTATCCTTGAAGCTATGATTATGGATCTTAGACCTCTTCCTGAACTAGAATATTTATCGATTGGTTAGCAAAGAATCCCTTGGCCCAAGCCTGGCAATGGGCTCTACCTAGAGCACTATTATGCATACATCACAAGTTTGTGTGTTTCTTTGTACAAATTGTAGGTTTCTTGTTTTCAAGCCCCATATCCCATAGCACACTTTTTCATCAGAGGTTTCTATATTGGATTTATTAACTTCTAGGTGAGTATTTTTGGCCTTATATACAAGACTTTGAAGACATTGTTTTTGGTACCTTTTCTTCCATGTCGATTTGTTCTAGTAGGTAATGATCTCAAAACTAGCATATAGGTTAGATTTTCCCCTTCATGATTTTTTGCATTATCCATTTCTTGTTTCATTTCACCTTAGGATTGACCCCACTGATTTGCAACATGGAACCTTCTTTGTTGTTTAGAAGTGTTGTAATTCACATGGTAGAGCCTAATGTTCATGGGTGCCCTAGTTAGAACCTTATTCATAGTTTGGCACCGATGTTGAAACACTTTCATAGGCTCGGTAGCCCTATTTAATCCCACCATGAATTTTCATTGAAGCTCCATATCTTCTTCTCAATATTTTTTGGACAATACTAATGGGGCTCCCTCATTTATATGTTACTACATTTATTATTGTTTTTCGGATTCTTCGGTAGGTATTATGTTCCTTACTAACATATAAGGTAGGTTTCATTCCACCTACATTATGCAGTTAACCATATTGATCACATATTTTCCATAGGGTCAACCCCATTTGTTGTGACATTGTACCTTCCAATTGCTATAAAGTTGTTGCTTACGGATGGTAGAGCTTATTGTTCATGGGTTCCCTAGTTAGAATTGTGTTCATAGTTTGGCATCCATGATGAAGTACTTTCATAGGCTCAAAAGCCATGTTTAGTCCCATCATGAATTTACATTGAAGCTTCATTACTTATTCTCAACATTTTTCTAGATTATACCCGTGAGGCTCCCAAATTTTGTGTTGAGTTGTAATTGCATTACATATTGACCACTCATGCTTCTATTCCTAATGTCGGCTTCAACTTGATGTTGTTGAAACATTTTCTTATGCATTCCTACCAGTTTATAGCCTTGCACTTTATGCCTTTGCGACTCGATACCTTTTACCCCTAGAGGAGACATTCCCCTAAGTGTCTATATCTTGCACATGCTTCCTTGCATTGAGCATAGGTATGTTCCTTTCTCTCCAGAACTAGTTTGTTTGCTTGCGACACTCGTTTCCTCCATTGTATTATAACATTCTTTTATTCTTTTTCAGGATTTATAATATGAAAAATAAAAACAAAACAAAAAAAGAGGGGGGAAAGCATCTATCTCTTTGTTTGGAAGGAATCATATTTCCCTTGAACAAAGAACAATATTTGAGTCAGTGTCTCGATATTTTTGGGTTTAGTATGGCCATAGGACACTAAACCCATTACATAGAGTTGGTACTCCTCCGACTAGTTACTCTTCGAGTTACTGTGGAGAGTTTGTTGATGCCTCCTACATAACAAACTTATGTCAATTCCCAGATTCCATGATGCCTTAGTCACATAATGTGTCGTGATTTTGTTCAAGGGAAGTCTCATCCTGAGTCAACCATTTTGTAGAAATCCTTGACTTTCCAAGTCAGACTTCCCATGTCATTCAATTACTTATTAGTTTCAAAAGTATCTTTGTATCTCACTCGTGCTAGTATAGAAGGTCCTCATTTACTTCTTGTTGGAGGGTTTGCTCTTATCGACTACAACTCATTGATATGAGAGTATGACCTAGAGTTGAACCCTGGGCTTATTTACATAATTGATAGGTGACCTTGCGCTCAATAGATGACAAACCATCATTGGTCATTGAATGAGAGGTTTCACTTTTGTTCGACATCAACAACCATTATCACGCATAGGGATTTGAGTGGTACCTTGGTTTCCATTTGACCCCAAAGGTGGGTTCCTCATATTTTTTAGTAGTATTCATTAATATCTACTATTCAAAGAGTCTCTTTCATTTTTTATTCCATTTGGTACATGACACATTCGTACTTTGGTTTGGTCCTTTCAATCCTTTTGTACAAATTCTTCCAAATATTTGGCCTTCTGCTACTCCTCATGTTGGATGGTGGGGGATCCCTTAATTCCCTCCTTCAATTAGATCTCTTCCTATAGAATTCAACACATCTTGATCTAGGATAGGGATCTTGAGTCATTTTTAGTGCCTTGGGGCTTATAGTCATTAGTGGCAGGTTCCCTTGCTAGTGGGAATACATCAATGTCCCCTGATCGGTATATTCTATAAAGTGTTCGACATCAGATCCTCTATTCACACTTGTTATATTGTACTAGGTACCTTGACACCCATTATCATCTTCGGTGGGTTGTCTTGTTTTTTTTAACGGTATACATCAATGGTCGGTAATCAAACGGTGTCTCACTATGTTCAAATTCAACACATTTATTCGCATAGTGTATACTTGTACCACGATAAGTTGTTTTGAAGACCTCGAGTGAAGTACGAGCATCACATATTTTGTGCTCCTACCCAACCTGTATTGATTTTACCACCCTTGGTGACATCAATACTTTCATAGGATCAATTTTTTCACTTCATTAGCTCCAGATATCCTATAATTTTATTTTGAGACATAGCTCCATTGTTTATCCATTCATGGCTATGATCTACATTTTCATGGATCCACTGTGTATTTCTCTCATGGCCATGATTACTACTTTCATATATCACATGGATCCAATGTGTACATTTTATGAGGCCATGGACATCAGTTATCCTTTTATACTCCATGGATCCATAGTGTACTTGATTTGGCAGCCATGCTTCTATCACTCCTGAGAATGGGTATGCCTAACTCAAGAAACGAATATTCTTACTTGATTTCAGTTGTGGGTTCTATTCTTGGATTAGTTATATGGGTACTTTCATTTGAACTTACTTTAGTGCATCCTCATGTCTCATAGTTATAAGGTATTTCTTCCATTAGTTTCTCTTTTGACCTCACACATTAGGGGGAATCTATCATATCACAAATTCCCACCCCAGATTACATTTGTGACATGGCCTAGTCCATTCCTCAGCTTGTAAACCCTAATCCCACTCTCCTTCATCAAAATCATCTTAAAAAATAGTATCTTTGTTAATATACGCTATTCATCCATGTGCAACTTGTGTACATACACTATTTTCTAGTGTGTAAATCGTGTACATCCCCAATTTTTTGAAAAATAAAAATATTTCATACTTTTGGGTAGGGTTTGCGGGGTTTACAGGGTTTCCCAGTCCTAAACCCTCAATTTCCCATACAAAATGGAATGTAACCATATAAACCTATTTATGATGCCATATAAGCACCTATGGGGGTGTGGATGAGGAGACAACATTGGTGCAAGAACATGATGTCAATTTGAAATCTTCCTTATTCCCTGAATCTTTGAGTAATATCCCTTGATCTAGAAATTTACTTCCCAATATATCTTCCTCTCTCCTATATTATTTTTGGATGTGTTCCTATCCCTTCTGGATCATGTGACGAAGTACTCCATTGTTGAGTTGATGCTTGAAGAGTTCAGTGGAGGAATTCAAGGGGTTGGTTTCAAGGAAGTGCCATTAGTTAGAATCAGATTGTAACTCGCATATTCATGCTAATTAATAAAAGAGTTATCTTTCCCTCCAATCTATGTGAAATTATGTTTAACTAGTTCTTATATGTTGAATTTGTTTTACATATGTAGATTTTCATATTGCACTTATAATTTAATTTGATAACTACCTTGTTGTAGTATCTACTTGGTTTCTTTTGCAGGATGGTAGAGACAAAGGCTTGGATCAAGTCAAAGGTTGAGAGTGAGGATCTTCATCAAATGTTTGGATACAAGGTACAAGATCTTTATTTCTCTCTTCTAAGTAATCATTTCTTTATTGATTTGTATATTGGAGGGAAGGTTTGGTATTTTAGATATGGTTATGATCTGCAGTGACATAGACCCAAGGTAATAGGGTAGAAAATCACATAAAAAGCATATCACTACTCGGTTAGTCGATCATATACTTGTTCATAGTAATTTACTCTCCCAATACTCTGTCCTCAAATCCTTCATTCTCCCTTCCATTATTTCATATCATAAGTCAATTTCCCTCCATCTTCAGAAAACTCTAGTCTATGGCCCGTTTCCTTTTCATTTTAACCCATTATGGATAAATTATCATGAAGTGGATGTGTCAATGGAAGAGGTGTGGAAAAATTGGATTCCTGGTACCCTCATTTTCATTTGGGAGAAAAATCTCAATATGGTTAAGAAATCCCTCAAAAAGTGGGAAAAAACCTCTTTTAATCTTCTAGCCAAATAAAAGGAGGAAATCATGTGTAATCTAGAAATATTTCAAAAATAGTTGGAGGATAAGGAAGTTACAGTGAGTTTGCAAAAAGAAGAAATATAAATCCAAACCCAATTGCGCAATTTATGGTTAAAAACAGGTGATAGGAACACATATATTTTTCACAATCAGACCAAGGCTAGGCTTTCTAGAAATATTTTATCAAGCATCACTTTAGAATATTGATCAAAGGTGATAGACTTTGAAGATATCAATGTGGGATCCAATTCTCACTTTGTTTCCCTTTATTCTCAATGAGAAGAGGTAGTTCCTATCAGCATGGAAACAATGTTGGATTGTGTTCCAAGCATTGTTTCAAATGAATAAAATCTAGAACTTAATCAACCTGTCTCTGAATCTAAAATATTTATTGTTATTTATATCTTGGGACCAAAAAAATCCCTAGGTATGGATAGATTCTCAATATCTTTTTACATTCATTATTGGGAACTAATTAAACATTATCTAAAAAGGAATTTATAATACTCTCATCAATCCTTCAGATTAGGGGGAAACACCAACTCTTCTTGTTAGCTTTACTTCCCAAGGAAGTCAATCCAATTTTTTTCTCTAGATTTCATCCCATATCATTGTGTAACTCTTCTTATAAAAAATATTGAAAATTATAGCCTCTCATCTAAATAGAATTCTACCCAAAATTATATCACCCAATCAAGGAGGATTTACGCATGATAAAAAAATAATGGATAGTATAGTGCTAGTTCAGGAGGATCTCCATTCTAGAGTCAAGGTAAAGGTATGGTTATTAAATTGGATATTTCTAATGTTTTTTACAATGTTAGACATGTCTTTATTTTTCAAGTCTTAGAGTTACTTGGATTTACTTAAAATTTATAAAGTGGGTGGATTCCTGCATCAATGGCCATTAGATTTCTCCTCTTCTAAATGGGAACCCAAATAAATTATTTCAAATCAGTATAGTTTTACACCAAGGGTTTCCTCTTTCTCCCCTTCTCTTCATGATTATTATGGCAGACACTCTGAGTAGGAAATTAGAGCATGAAAGAATTGTTGGGAATTTGTGAGGCCTTCAAATAATTTAAGGTGTTAAAAGTATGAACCATTCGCAATTTTCAGATGACACTATTTTTATCGAAGGAGCATTTGTTATCATTTATTATAGATTCAAGTAGGTGATGGACTCCTTTATTGATGCTTATGGTGGAGCTGTCAATAACAGAAAATTTCAAATCATGGATTAGAATTCAAATCCCTGGGTAATACAAGCTCTATCAATAATTTTTCAGTTTCCTCTAGCTGAAAAATGTTCTTCCTTTCACTATCTTAGTGTTAGCACTTGGTAAATTTCCTAGAGGTTCAAAAAGAAGAAATCTACAAAGGTAACCTTAACCAACCACTTTTAAAGCTGGGATCTAGCCCTTCCAGCTTCAAAGAGGGATCTCTCTATAAGATTTAGCTTTGTTTGAAAGATATTAGGCTAGGTAAAGGCACGAGTTTTGTTTTGTTGTAAAAGGATTTTAAAGTTGGCTGAGACAAATTACACATCCATTGGGCTATGGGGTCTGTAATTAATAAAATACGAGATGCAACCAGAAACACTGAAGAAATCTTTCACAAGGCGAGATAACAAGTTCATTGGATCCTTAATAATTTAAGTGATGGACAGAAGAAAAGATAAGGAAAATAACTCCAATTAACAGGCACTTAAGAATCTCTTAACTGAAGACATTTAGAAGATGAACATTAAAATCTATAGAATCGGAGACAGGGTATCAGGGATAAATCCTGCAACATAACGCTATTCGTATAGATTAGTTATAGAAAAAAAAGATGATCACATAGCAAGAAAACATTTAACTAAGAAAATCACGTCACCAGTGAAACATGCGCAAGAATCCTGTAAAATGCCTCTTCTTTATTAATGGTGGATCTCGTAAAAAATGTTACAGCTCGATAACAATTGGGTGTGCAGATCAACAACCTCCAATACATTGAAAAAAGAAGTATTTATAAGTCAAAATACAAAGGTTCCTGTCATAACTGATCAGGACGTGTCCATACTATTATTAGCATAACTAACTCAACTAATCAAAAACTGTTTGGTGACTCATCGCAACTATTTGCTGAACTTCTGGGTAGGCCATTGGTGAGGTGCCTCCCAACCTCTTCTGAATGGACAGGTGACTGGACCATGACAGCTCATCTGCTAATATAGCAGATCGCACAGTTCTTCCCATCGGATATGACCTGGCACTGTCACTTTGATAAACCTCCTGTACACTTCGTCCATGTCTGTGTACTTAGCGAATGTAGGCTTGATGACGAAAATGTGCTTAATTTCGTGCTGGATCTCAATATCCAACTGCAGTGCCTCCATGAAATCTTTACCTGTGATACTCCCTTGTATCCCCGCTAACTTTGAGATGTCGTTAGATATTTCTATCAGCCTTTTCTTGTAGTCAGGGAGCGTCATTAATTTATCATTGATGACTTTCATACCAGGCAAGCCTTTCCTCTACAGAGCATCTATCTTGTGGAAAAACCTTTGCACTCCTTGATCCATAACTTGGATTTTCTCCTCAAGCTGAAGCATGAGGGCTCTCTTGGTCAGAACTCGTTTTACTTCCAAGATAGTTTCAGTCCTATCCTCGATCTTCAATTCTTCTAGTTCCTCCCTGGTCTTTGAATTAAGGAACCTTATGATTTCATTGGCTTGTGCAGGCATGTCTCCCAGCTCCGTTCTGATTTTTTCCACTGCCTGTTTGCTTCTCTCAAGCAATTCATTTTGTTCAAACATAATTTGAACCATCAGCCAGATTTCGTTTATGGACTTGGAGATATCAGTCCATATCACTTCTTTTGCCTCAGCCAGAGTCTTCCCTGCCACGGTATACTTTTGGAGCTATTGTAGCTCCTTCCGGATTTGCTCGTTCACCTGTTTCTCTTTGGCTAGACTTGTCTGGAAAGAAGTCTTCGGCTCGTGGAGATTTTCCATTTCTTTCTTGAGTCTACTGATTTCAGATTCCTACAAATTCATTTTCTCCATAGACTTAGCCAGATCTATGGTGCCTTCCGGTACCTGCACTGTTGTTGTGGATGGAACTACTGTAACTGTCGATGTGCTTAATCCTGCAATGGGGACAACACTTAAGGGAATGGCCTCCACTGTCTTCGTCTTCTCTCTCTCCTTTAACAGTTTTTCCATCTCGGCCTCCATCTCCCTCAACTGAGCATTTTGTTCCATGAGTAATCTCATCATTTCATCTTTTTCTCCTTCTCTTTCGGCTAACACTTTTGTTTGTGGGTCCTCTGTTGGAGGGAGCTTCAGCTGCTTCCTCAAGGAAGCGATGTCAGCATTCTTCTTTTTTATCATTTCCTCGGTGGCCTTGATGTTAGCAGGGTCGTAGCCGATTTTGAGGACCAATTCCTCCAATGTCTTGATTTTGTTGTCCTTTGCAAAAGAGGATATTTTCTCCATCTTCAATTGGGTCTGGGCATTACTCAACGCTATCTGATATCTTGAAGCAGAAGCTGTAGCATGGGCCAGAGTGTGGAAAACCATCTCCCCAGTTTGCTTGTGCAGATCCATCTGATCTGCTGGGTGCACGTCCTTGGCCTGGAACTCGACGGTGACCCTTTTGTAATGAGATATTACATTAGGATCTGGCAATTGTGCATGGAGGTAGGCCATATGCATCCTCCCTTTCTCTGTATCGAATGCCGAAAGGAGCCTGTGTTGAGTTGTGGTTGACTTCTTTTGAAATTGGGCATAGGCGCTGCTGGTCAAGGTTTGGTTCCTCTTTTTGATTAAGTCGTATTTTTCAAAAATGCCCAATTTGGGCCCGGTCTTGCTGGGTGGAGTATCTAAGGGAGAGTCTGTGGTTTTCAATGCTTTCGCTATCTCCTTGTGTTGACTCAAACCGAAAGGTAGACTTATGGGCTTGACCCCTGGGGAGGCCACTGTGGTGGTTGTGATCTCTTGCTCCACTGTCGTGCCTGCCGTTGGAACGGCCCTTGGCTTTTTGGCGTGCAAATTAAATTCCTCCGAAGACACCTCTGTTACCAGAGAAGATGATTCTTGTCGAGGCCTCTTTTCCTTGGGATTCTGAGGTGTGGCAATGGGAGGCGCGCTAGTGGAGGCTACCTGTTTTTCCATCCCGACAGTTGGTTCCGCGTCCACCAACGTATCAGGCTCCCATTATGTTTGATTAGCAAACCTTTCGATTTCGGGTCTGGGCTCATGTGCATATGGAGAATTTTTATTTCTGACTCTCATCTCTGAAATGATCCCGCAGGGATCATAACTCCATGTGAAACTAGTGGGGAAATTCATTTCCCTCAACAGTTTGTCTGCCTCATCACCTGCGCCTCTGTTGTTGCAAATGAATGAACCTATCTGCCCTTTAATCCGCAACTGTTGCTTCTTTTTTAGTGAAACAAAATAAACATCATCAGAATTCATAATTTGCCTGATATATTCCAGTGCGAAAACTCTTACCGGTATATATCTCAGAAGCTTGAATGGTGCCAACTCGCACCTGTAGACTCGGATCTCGAAGTGATTCTGGTACAAGTACCAGTCTCCTGTCTTTGCATTTTCTAAGAGGTGTAGAACTCTCCGGACTTCGTCATTTACTCGTGGCTCAGGCACGCCAGTCAACATACTTACCACAGGGTGGTAAAACTGATCAATGAACTCTGGGAAGTTGTATTCGGTAGAATTGCGCTTTAAAAGAGACATCCACGCTGTGACCGGTTGTGGCTTCCCATCGACGTCCATCTTCTGCATCGAGAAATTAAATCTGTCTGCTTGGAAGTAGACGAACATGTAAGCTAGGATGGACAAGTACCTGAACATGCCTTCAGTGGCGAAATTCACCAGTTGTTCATGGATGTTATGGGCCAAGAAGGTGTTGTAATCAAATTGGGTGGTTGGTTGTTCATCATTTGAAAAGATAGAGAGGAAACCAAGGATGGGTTCGTCTACCCACTGATCGGAATAGTACCCGAGCAGGGCGCACAGTGAGGAAATAATCTGATTTCCTTTGACGGAAAACAAAGAGGAAGGATACGGGGGATTTGTGGTCGGGAGTGGAGCGGAAGTGGGGAGGAAAAGCTCCATGATCTGAGCTCTCTACGGGAAGGTCATTTTTTGGTAGAGCTCGGTGAGGATCTCCAGGTTGAATGGGGATGCGAACTCCGGGCGGTTTATCTACATCATTTAGTCGATATCTTCTGGGGTAATTAAGAAAAGGACGTCCCCAAAGGAGGAAACAATGGCTTTCTGTTTGGGGACATAGTGAGCTTGGCACTTGAGTGCAAACTCTGGGAAATGATGAATTTGGGGGAACATATAGAGGGGCAGATTGGACTCCCAAAGCCCGATCTCGTCGCTCTGGTCCAGGAAAACTTCCTGGAGCCATGATTGCAGATCAGAGAAGTCAAAACTGCATATGGTGTCCGCTATCAACCGATCTTTGTCAACCAGCGGGATTTTATCCAGGTCGACCGGAGGAGGAACGAAAGGATTATCTTCCTCCTCAGCTTGCTTTGTCTTAGAAACCATTTCGGCAACTGTACCTGCAATAAACAACGTTAGTGGGGTCTACTAGTGGTGGAGGAAAACGACGGGGAAGCAATGGAAATATGATAGATCAGTTCTCTAGTGCGAGGGATGTTTCTGGTGCGAGGGAGGAATAACGAGTGAAAATAGGAACAACGGTGTTTTTATTCAAAACTGGGTCGGTCGGACGCGGGAAAACGGTCAGCATGACAACGGGAAAATCATCCTGTTATTAATGTGCAACGGGCCACTTGGGGGTGAGATGGCAGGTGACGGCGGCCAATGTGTATGGGAGATGACGTGGAGACATGTGATTGGAGGTAAAAGTCGCCGAAGGGGGCTAGCCATAAATGGAAAAGGTGAGGCCTGACAGCAGGGACTGGCAGCAGTTATGAGATGGGACTTAGACCAGGAGCGAGTGGGACAAGTGGGTTCAGTGGAGGGTGACGTCTATGAGTGAGGGGCTGTCAGGCAGCATGTGGGTGACGTCTATGAGTGAGGGGCTGTCAGGCAGCATGTGGGTGATGGGAATTATTGACCAATAGGCTTGAGCCACCTGTGACAATGGACCCACCTATGGGGAATATTCATTCTGGACCCCCCCCTTTGGTTAACAGCAGAACGCTAGGGGGGGCCCGGAATCCATTTGGAACCATAGATCTGCACGATGGATTTGAGGCCGCAGATCTCAACACATACTTTAATACCAATTCCGGACCCCCCCCCTCCCTTAAAGGCAGAACGGAGGGGGGGGGTCCAGAATTCAATGTGATCCGTAGATGTGAGCGCTTGTTTTAGAGCCGTCCAGATGTGCGCCCAAGTTATAACCAATTCCGGACCCCCCCCCCCTCCGTTAAAGGCAGAACGGAAGGGGGGGTCCGGAATCCAATGTAAGTTGTAGATTAGCGAGCTCCTTTCTGAACCATTTAGATATGTTCAAAGGTTATCACCGATTTCAGACCCCCCCCCCTCCATTAAAGGCAGAACGGGCGGGGGGGTCTGGAAAGCTATAAGAACCGTTGATTTGAGCACCATGATTTGGGCCTTTGAAAAGTGAATGAGCCATAGGTAGGGGGCGGAAAATGTCATATGTAGGAAAACTTAGGATAAGGTCATTCTCATGGGTTTTCCTTCGATTTTTCTCATATACACCACCAAGGGGACATCAATTCAATTACACTTAGGCACTAGAGTCATAGGGTAACATCTTTATCGATCTGGCTTCATTTTGGCAAGGCAGGCCCGGCAATTAATCTACGTCCTAACCTACTGTCACAAGGCTATTAACCCAGATTAAACAGTTGGGTTAAGATTTTATTCTTTCTAGGGGCTATCTGATCAGGATTAGATGTTCTGATCAGATTTATTCACTAGTTCTAACCTAGGGGCCATCTGACCAGGATTAGATGGTCTTATCATATTTATTCACTAGTTCTAACCTAGGGGCTATCTGACCAGGATTAGACAGTGTGATCAGATGCATTCACTAACCTATCAACATTGAAAATTTAAAAGGACTTGGTCATGCTTGAAAGGTATGACCAAGTTGCTATTATTGCATGGGGCCTTTGTTTCAATTCTTTTTAGCCCTCTTTTCTTTTTCTTTCTCTTTTTTCTTTTTCTTTTTTCTTTTTCTTTTTTCTTTTTCCTTTTTCTTTTTTCTTTTTCCTTTCACAAATTATTTGAAGAATGCAATATCATTTGTCAACCAAATCACCAGATACAGATAATATCCAAGTCATCAACTGATTCCCATAATTTATGGGGTGATAAGAGGTGGCTCCACATGGGAATGGCACTTGCCCTGTTAAGTGCCAAGAATCCAGTTTTTCTGTCATTCTGAACCAATCCGTCTGGTAATCTTCATTGGTCGGATTCTAAGAAAGGTATTGAAGGACTGTGATCAGTAGCTTAGGGCCTTCTCTTCGGGCTTCAACAACCTGACCGCCATCCTCCATTAGGAAAAGGCAAGTAAATACTGAAAATTAAAACGATATGTACAATGGAGAGTGGCTTCTTCAAAACTTTACTGGGGGGGAATATAATGCTTCAGCATTCTTCCATTCACAGGTGCTCCTGGCAGATCTGACCCATCGACATTGTTCAGTAAAAAGGCATTGTTTCCTCTGAAAGCCTGGATCATGTAGGGTCTTGTCCATAGATGATCAAATTTCCCATGCTTTCCCTTGTCATCGTTCCTAGCATCCCATCTCAACACCAAGTCTCCCAGCTCGAAATCGTCCTCTTTGGTTCATTTGTCAAAGATCTTCTTAATGTTCTCATGGATGACCTGTGTTTTGTTGAAAACATCCTCTCTAGTCTGATGCAGATGAATCATTTGATTGATTCGTCTCTGGGAGTCATTTGTTTCAGCTTGCATCTCTTGAAGTAACTTCATGACAGGGACTCCTAACGAAGTTGGGAAAACAGCCTCTGTACCATATACCAGCTGGTATGGTGACATACCAATTGACCTTTTGGTGGTGAGTCTATCCGCCCATAGAGCAAATACCAGCTTGTCGTGCCATGATTTTTTATTCTCCTGCAATGTTTTCTTGATGATGTTTACTAAGGTCTTGTTCGAGGATTCCGCCAACCCATTCCCCTGAGGGTAGTAGGTTGTGGAATTTCCCAAGACAATGTGGTAACGACTGCAAAAATCAATAAGATTCTTCGACAGAAAGGAGGTTGCATTGTCAGTAATGATCTTCCTAGGACAACCAAAACGGGATAAAATATTATTTTCAAGAAATTTAATAATAACAGCGTCAGTGGCTTGCCTGCTTTGTACAGCCTCGATCCATTTGGTGAAGTAGTCAGTGGCAGTGAGAATCCACTTATGTTGGCCCGAAGATGGAGGGTGTATCTCTCCAATGAAATCGAGTCCCCATTGCTGGAACGGAGCCTCAACTAAAATTGGTTTGAGCGGTAGAGGAAGAAGCTTCCTTTTACCCCCAAATAGCTGACACTGGTGACATGCTGTTACTTTTTGATGCACATCTGCGAACAGGGTGGGCCAGTAAAAACCAGCTCTAAGTATTTTGTTAGCTGTAGCTTTCCAGTTCATATGGCCCCCACATTCACCTGCATGGAACTCCTGCAACACTTTGTTAGCTTCATCTTTGAGCAAGCAATTTAAAAGAATACCTACAGGGTCTTTCCAATACAAATTTCCTTCTAGAATACAGAATTTCAAAGCTTTCAACTTTAAAAATCTAGCTTTAGTTTTAGTTAAACCAGGGGGAGCTTGTAAATTTTGTAAAACAAAAATAAGGTCGGCATACCATGGAGAATTTAGAAAAACCTCTTTAACGTTTGGAGTCGCCATCTCACCCTGTTCACCTGCCACGTCTAGAAAATTAATGTCAAGAACCTGAAGGTTAGATTTAGCCATCAGTTTAGCAAGGCCTTGCCCTTTGATCAGTTTTGTGGGATTAATTTCTATGTCGTATTCTAGAATAACTGCAATCCACTTTCCCCTTCTCCCATCAGGGTTGTCTTGTGTCAGGATGTCTTTCACCACTGTGTTTGGAACATATGCTATGACGTGTGAATGAAGAATATAGACCCTGAAGTCCTTTATAGCCTTTACCAAAGCAAAAGCCTGTTTCTCCATAATATTATAGTTCAGTGCAGCATCTCTTAGAGCTTTGCTGAAGAAAGCTATGGGTTGTTCGTACCCTTCATTGTTCTTCTGCAATAATACAGCTGCTATTGTATGTTCCGAGGAAAAAGAGAAAAGATAGAAATCTTTGGTGAAATTGGGACTAATCAGAACTGGAGCCTCTGTGAGAGCTCGTTTGACCTGTTCGAAGGATTGTCTGGACTCTAAGTCCCATTTTATCTTAGCGTCCTTTTTTAGCATATTGGTAATGTTTCAAAGGAGTTCAGCCAGATTAGGAATGAATCTTCGAAGAAAGTTAATTTTCCCTATAAAGGACTGTAGTTCTTTAAGGTTTCTGGGGTGTTCTATCTTTAGTATAGCCTCTATCCTGCTGGGATCAATTCTGATTCCTTCTTTAGA
>ML780706.1:157963-188948 GCA_009831015.1 Picea engelmannii | reverse complement strand
GGTTTCCTTACGAGACCTCAGAGCGGCCAACGGAGCCGTTAAACTCGTCAGGGTGGTCCATACCAAACGGCTTGGGTTATTTAGACAACCCCGGACCGGTTCCACTCTTCCAGTTGACGGATGGACTGTTTCGCCTGTCAACACGAGGTTCTGGTCTGATTCACTGATTCTGGTTGGTCCACCATGTTCTTTCGCTCAGAAGTACTGGGTGGGGTAACAGGTGAGGCTTCGGGCTGAGCTGGTCTTTTCAGTATGGTGATATTTTTATTCACCGGAGAATCAGTTTTACCTTTCTCAGAAGACTTTCCAGCAGTGGTCTTCTCAGGAGCTTTTTCAGTCTCGGCAACCTTCTACGTTTCGGTCGTCTTTTTTGAAGAATTTCCTTCTGCCTTCTTATTCCGCAGATTGTATTGACAGTGCACCTCCAAAATAGAGTTTTCAAAGGCCTGTTGTCCTGCATCCTCAGTATCCTCACTCACCTTTGTCTGATTTAACAGAAAAAGTTCATGCTCTTCTTAAGTAAGTAAAATGGTCTCATTGTCGTGAATTCCCATGAGGTTGATATGAGTGTCTTCCAATTCTTCAATTACATCCCCCCCGTCATCGGCATAGTTTTCCTGTAGAGGGTGCCTAATCGGTTGATCTGGACCTCTTTGTTCTCTTTGATCCCTGGGATCTCTCTGATCTCTTTGGTCTCTCGGATCCCTTTGCCTGATTTGAGGAGGGTTTCTTCTAAAATTGGGATTTCGAATCTGGGGAGCAGGTGCATTGTTCCTTGGAGGATTTCTGTCTGAAATACTTGTTCTTTCTATTAATAGTTCCAAACTTCTGACCACAGAATCTAATTTGGAGTCAGTGTTAGACGTAGAAGGCTCTTCTTTGATCGTGACTCTCCTTTCTGTCCTTTGACGTGCCCGTTTAGCCAACAGATTAGCTTCCACACTAATAGCAATTTTTTGCATGTCTTCAAGGGTGGAAGCATCTCTTTCTCTTAATTGATAAGACATGTCAGCATCGAATCCATCAGGAAATTTAATTAATGCCAAACCCGGGGGAGGTTTAATTTCAGTTGGGATTGCATTGTACAAATTGTTGAAGCGGGTACAGTAATCTTGGACAGTTTCACCTTGATTTCTTTTTATGTTCTCGTATTCTGACAGTATTTGAAGAGGGTTTTTCTTTATCCCCCATCTATCCAGAAAACTTCTTTGGAACGTGACAAGGTCAGGGATTGATGCGGAAGGTAAATCTTTGAACCATTTCTTCACGTCCCCTGTCAGACTCTGGGCAAAAAGACTCATCTGAACGTCGACTTTGTCAACCTCTTGCAAATCCAAGTAGTCGTTCATTTTATACACATGTTGTTGTGCGTTTAAAGGTCCAGCCGCATCGAACTGTGGAAGTCTAGTCTGGTAGTCTTGGGGCATGGCATGCAGTGGTGCGGCCAGCACCAAAGGAGCATAACGAACTGCCATGATGGGCGAAGGAGGTGGTAAGATGGCCTGGGTGGCAGGAGGGGTAGTGAGTGAAGACGAGGGTGATGAAGGGCTGTGTGGTGCAGAGGTATTAATTCACAGCTTAGTCGTGGGAGACAAGGCTTCGGGGGTTCGGGGTTGCAACACAGTTGGATCAAAAACGAGCTTAGAAGAAAAGGTTTCAGACCGTGTTCTACCAAGGTTTCGTGGCGCAGTAAGATCAAGATCAGGGTTTTGAAAGACACTTAGTTTTCCGGAAGAAGAAGGAGACCTGTGGAGAGGAGAATGACTTGCTGAGAAGGTGGCTAAGGTCTTTCGTTTCAACAACTGATCGGGATTATCTACCACTACTGAGGGTTCTAGATCTGGATAAGATCGAGTGTGGACCTTCTTAGGAGCCAGAACTATTTTTGGGTTTTTATATATATATATACCCTTTTTTTTTTTTTTTATTGTTGAAAGCAAACTAGGGAACGTTCCTACATTGACGTCACCTAGATTCCAATTGTTCCTAAATAAATATGTCACGTTCAATGGCCGCCCACGAACGTTCGAGCTCTTCCCGGTTATTGGTCGTTCGGAGGATTAAATCAAACAGGTTTGATGCAATGTGCGTTTGATTCGCTAGTCCAAGCTCGATATTAGGTTGTACTGCTGCAGGGACAGTCATAGAGGGACAAAGGCACCAGGAAAGATACTGGAAGTAATACATACATAGTTAATCAACCTCTAAATATCACTTTCTTCTCAAAATCAAACTTTCTTTAGGGGAAAGAAGTCGCGAGATTGTCAATTTTAGTTCGTCCCCAGTGGAGTCGCCATTTATGTTAGCACTTGGTAAATTTCCTAGAGGTTGAAAAAGAAGAAATCTACAAAGGTAACCTTAACCAACCACTTTTAAAGCTGCGATCTATCCCTTCCATCTTCAGAGAGGGATCTCTCTATAAGATTTAGCTTTGTTTGAAAGATATTAGGCTAGGTAAAGGCACGAGTTTTGTTTTGTTGTAAAAGGTTTTTAAATTTGGCTGAGACAAATTACACATCCATTGGGCTATGGGGTCTGTACTTAATAAAATCCGAGATGCAACCAGAAACGCTGAAGAAATCTTTCACAAGGCGAGATAACAATTTCACTGGATCCTTAATAATTTAAGTGATGGACAGAAGAAAAGATAAGGAAAATAACTCCAATTAACAGGCACTTAAGAATCTCTTAACTGAAGACATTTAGAAGATGAACATTAAAATCTATAGAATCGGAGACAGGGTATCAGGGATAAATCCTGCAACATAACGCTATTCGTATAGATTAGTTATAGAAAAAAAAGATGATCACATAGCAAGAAAACATTTAACTAAGAAAATCACGTCACCAGTGAAACATGCGCAAGAATCCTGTAAAATGCCTCTTCTTTATTAATGGTGGATCTCGTAAAAAATGTTACAGCTCGATAACAATTGGGTGTGCAGATCAACAACCTCCAATACATTGAAAAAAGAAGTATTTATAAGTCAAAATACAAAGGTTCCTGTCATAACTGATCAGGACGTGTCCATACTATTATTAGCATAACTAACTCAACTAATCAAAAACTGTTTGGTGACTCATCGCAACTATTTGCTGAACTTCTGGGTAGGCCATTGGTGAGGTGCCTCCCAACCTCTTCTGAATGGACAGGTGACTGGACCATGACAGCTCATCTGCTAATATAGCAGATCGCACAGTTCTTCCCATCGGATATGACCTGGCACTGTCACTTTGATAAACCTCCTGTACACTTCGTCCATGTCTGTGTACTTAGCGAATGTAGGCTTGATGACGAAAATGTGCTTAATTTCGTGCTGGATCTCAATATCCAACTGCAGTGCCTCCATGAAATCTTTACCTGTGATACTCCCTTGTATCCCCGCTAACTTTGAGATGTCGTTAGATATTTCTATCAGCCTTTTCTTGTAGTCAGGGAGCGTCATTAATTTATCATTGATGACTTTCATACCAGGCAAGCCTTTCCTCTACAGAGCATCTATCTTGTGGAAAAACCTTTGCACTCCTTGATCCATAACTTGGATTTTCTCCTCAAGCTGAAGCATGGGGCCTCTCTTGGTCATAACTCTTTTTACTTCCAAGATAGTTTCAGTCCTGTCCTCGATCTTCAATTCTTCTAGTTCCTCCCTGGTCTTTGAATTAAGGAACCTTATGATTTCATTGGCTTGTGCAGGCATGTCTCCCAGCTCCGTTTTGATTTTTTCCACTGCCTGTTTGCTTCTCTCAAGCAATTCATTTCGTTCAAACATAATTTGAACCATCGGCCAGATTTCGTTTATGGATTTGGAGATATCAGTCCATATCACTTCTTTTGCCTCAACCGGAGTCTTCCCTGCCACGGTCTGCTTTTGGAGTTGTTGTAGCTCCTTCTGGATTTGCTCATTCACTTGTTTCTCTTTGTCTAGACTTGTCTGGAAAGAAGTCTTCAGCTCGTGGAGATTTTCCATTTCTTTCTTGAGTCTACTGATTTCATATTCCTGCAAATTCATTTTCTCCATAGACTTAGCCAGATCTATGGTGCCTTCTGGTACCTACACTGTTGTTGTGGATGGAACTGTTGTCACTGTCGTTGTGCTTAATCCTGCAATGGGGACGACACTTAAGGGGATGGCCTCCACTGTCTTCGTCTGCTCTCTCTCATTTAACAGTTTTCCATCTCGGCCTCCATCTCCCTCAACTGAGCATTCTGTTCCATGAGTAATCTCATCATTTCATCTTTTTCTCCTTCTCTTTCAGCTAGCTCTTTTGTTTGTGGGTCCTCTGTTGGAGGGAGCTTCAACTGCTTCCTCAAGGAAGTGATGTCAGCATTATTCTTTTTTATCATTTCCTCAGCGGCCTTGATGTTAGCAGGGTCGTAGCCGATTTTGAGGACCAATTCCTCCAATGTCTTGATTTTGTTGTCCTTTGCAAAAGAGGATATTTTTTCCATCTTCAATTGGGTCTGGGCATTGCTCAACACTATCCGATATCTTGAAGCAGAAGTTGTAGCATGGGCCAAAGTGTGGAAAACCATCTCCCCAGTTTGCTTGTGCAGATCCATCTGATCTGTTGGGTGCACGTCCTTGGCCTGGAACTCGACGGTGACCCTTTTGTAATCGAATATTACTTTAGGATCCGGAATTTATGCATGGAGGTAGGCCATATGCATCCTCCCTTTCTCTGTATTGAATTCCGAAAGGAGCCTATGTTGAGCTGTGGCTGACTGCTTCTGAAATTGGGCATAGGCGCTGCTGGTCAGGGTCTGGTTCCTCTTTTTGATTAAGTCGTATTTTTCAAAAATGCCCAATTTGGGCCCGGTCTTGCTGGGTGGAGTATCTAAGGGAGAGTATGTGGTTTTCAATGCTTTCGCTATCTCCTTGTGTTGACTCAAACCGAAAGGTAGACTTATGGGCTTGACCCCTGGGGAGGCCACTTTGGTGGTTGTGATCTCTTGCTCCACTATCGTGCCTGCCGTTGGAACAGTCCTTGGCTTTTTGGCGTGCAAATTAAATTCCTCTAAAGACACCTCTGTTACCGGAGAAGATGATTCTTGCGGAGGCCTCTTTTCCTTGGGATTCTGAGGTGTGGTAGTGGGAGGCGCGCTGGTGGAGGCTACCTGTTTTTCCGTCCCGACAGTTGGTTCCGCGTCCACCAACGTATCAGGCTCCCATTCTATTTGATTAGAAAACCTTTTGATTTCAGGTCTGGGCTCATGTGCATATGCAGCATTTTTATTTCTGAATCTAATCTCTGAAATGATCCCGCAGGGATCATAACGCCATGTGAAACTAGTGGGGAAATTCATTTCCCTCAACAGTTTGTCTACCTCATCACCTGCGCCTCTGTTGTTGCAAATGAATGAACCTATCTTCCCTTTAATCCGCAAATGTTTCTTCTTTTTGAGTGAAACAAAATGAACATCATCAGAATTCATAATTTTCCTGATATATTCCAGTGCAAAAACTCTTACCGGTATATATCTCGGAAGCTTGTATGGTGCCAACTCGCACCCGTAGACTCGGATCTCGGAGTGATTCTGGTACAAGTACCAGTCTCCTGTCTTTGCATTTTCTGAGAGGTGTAGAACTCTCCGGACTTCGTCATTTACTCGTGGCTCAGGCACGCCAGTCAACATACTTACCACAGGGTGGTAAAACTGATCAATGAACTCTGTGAAGTTGTATTCGGTAGAATTGCACTTTAAAAGAGACGTCCACGCTGTGACCGGCTGTGGCTTCCCGTCGATGTCCATCTTCTGCATCGAGAAATTAAATCTGTCTGCTTGGAATTAGACGAACATGTAAGCTAGGATGGACAAGTACCTGAACATGCCTTCAGTGGCGAAATTCACCAGTTGTTCATGGATGTTATGGGCCAAGAAGGTGTTGTAATCGAATTGGGTGGTTGGTTGTTCATCATTTGAAAAGAGAGAGAGGAAACCAAGGATGGGTTTGTCTACCCACTGATCGGAATAGTACCCGAGCAGGGTGCACAGTGAGGAAATAATCTGATTTCCTTTGACGGAAAACAAAGAGGAAGGATACAGGGTATTTGTGATCGGGAGTGGGGAGGAAAAGCTCCACGATCTGAGATCTCTGTGGGAAGGTCATTTTTTGGTAGAGCTTGGTGAGGATCTCCAGGTTGAATGGGGATGCGGACTCCAGGCAGTTTATCTGCATCATTTAGTCGATATCTTCTGGGGTAATGAAGAAAAGGACGTCCCCAGAGGAGGAAACAATGGCTTTCTGTTCGGGGACATAGTGAGCTTGGCACTTGAGTGCAAACTTTGGGATATGATGAATTTGGGGGAACATATAGAGGGGCAGATTGGACTCCCAGAGCCCGATATCGTCGCTCTGGTCCAGGAAAACTTCCTGGAGCCATGATTGTAGATCAGAGAAGTCAAAACTGCATATGGTGTCCGCTATCAACCGATCTTTGTCAACCAGCGGGATTTTATCCAGGTCGACCGGAGGAGGAACGAAAGGATTCTCTTCCTCCTCAGCTTGCTTTGTCTTAGAAACCATTTCGGCAACTGTACCTGCAATAAACAATGTTAGTGGGGTCTACTGGTGGTGGAGGAAAATGACGGGGAAGCAATGGAAATATGATAGATCAGTTCTCTAGTGCGAGGGATGTTTCTGGCGCGAGGGAGGAATAACAAGTGAAAATAGGCACAACGGTGTTTTTATTCAAAACTGGGTCGGTCGGACGCTGGAAAATGGTCAGCATGACAACAGGCAAATCATCCCGTTATTAATGTGCAATGGGCCACTTGGGGGTGAGATGGAAGGCGACGGCGGCCAATGTGTACGGGAGATGACGTGGAGGCATGTGATTGGAGGTAAAAGTCGCCGAAGGTGGCTAGCCATAATCGGAAAAGGTGAGGCCTGACAGCAGGGACCGGCAGCAGTAATGAGATGGGACTTAGACCAGGAGCGAGTGGGACAAGTGGGTTCGGTGGAGGGTGATGTCTATGAGTGAGGGGCTGTCAGGCAGCATGTGGGTGACGTCTATGAGTGAGGGGCTGTCAGGCAGGATGTGGGTGACGGGACTTCTTGACCAATAGGCTTGAGCCACCTGTGACAATGGACCCACCTGCGGGGAATATTCATTCCGGACCCCCCCCCTTTGGTTAACAGCAGAATGCTAGGGGGGGGGCGGAATCCATTTGGAACCATAGATCTGCACGATGGATTTGAGGCCGCAGATCTCAGCACATACTTTAATACCAATTCCGGACCCCCCCCTCCCTTAAAGGCAGAACAAAGGGGGGGGTCCGGAATTCAATGTGAGCCGTAGATGTGAGCACTCGTTTCAGAGCCGTCCAGATGTTCGCCCAAGTTATAACCAATTCCAGACCCCCCCCCCTCCGTTAAAGGAAGAATGGAGGGGGGGGTCCGGAATCCAATGTAAGTCGTAGATTAGCGAGCTCCTTTCTGAACCGTTCAGATCTGTTCAAAGGTTATCGTCGATTCCGGACCCCCCCCCCGTCCGTTAAAGGCAGAACGGGCGGGGGGGTCCGGAAAGCTATAAGAACCGTTGATTTGAGCGACGTGAACTGGGCCTTTGAAAAGTGAATGAGCCATAGGTATGGGGCGGAAAATGTCATATGTATGAAAACTTAGGATAAGGTCATTCTCATGGGTTTTCCTTCGATTTTTCTCATATACACCACCAAGGGGACATCAATTCAATTACACTTAGGCACTGGAGTCATAGGGTAACATCTTTATCGATCTGGCTTCATTTTGGCAAGGCAGGCCCGGCAATTAATCTACGTCCTAACCTACTGTCACAAGGCTATTAACCCAGATTAAACAATTGGGTTAAGATGTTATTCTTTCTAGGGGCTATCTGATCAGGATTAGATGGTCTGATCAGATTTATTCACTAGTTCTAACCTAGGGGCCATCTGACCAGGATTAGATGGTCTGATCAAATTTATTCACTAGTTCTAACCTAGGGGCTATCTGACCAGGATTAGACAGTGTGATCAGATGCATTCACTAACCTATCAACATTAAAAATTTAAAAGGACTTGGTCATGCTTGAAAGGTATGACCAAGTTGTTATTATTGCATGGGGCCTTTGTTTCAATTCTTTTTAGCCCTCTTTTCTTTTTCTTTCTCTTTTTTCTTTTTCTTTTTTCTTTTTCTTTTTTCTTTTTCTTTCTCTTTTTTCTTTTTCTTTTTTCTTTTTCTTTTTTCTTTTTCCTTTTTCTTTTTTCTTTTTCCTTTCACAAATTATTTGAAGAATGCAATATCATTTGTCAACCAAATCACCAGATACAGATAATATCCAAGTCATCAACTGATTCCCATAATTTATGGGGTGATAACACTTGGTATACCCATTTCTTCGAAGAAAAATTCATCTCAAGAATGGTGGCACATCATTTGAAAAAATAAATATGAAATTTATTCAATGGGGAACCCGGTGGTTAAATCCTTCTAGAAGGGACACTCTCATCGAAGAAACTTTTACAGCTCTACCTCTATACCAATGCTTTGCTCTATTTTCTCCTCATGGCATAATAAATCAGATATCTATGAGGGTAAGAAAATTCCTATGGCAAGGAGGAAAGTCCAATGAAAAAACGTTTCATCTTATAAATTGGAACCAAGTCAAATGGCGCTCCATAGAAAGGGGGGGTTTAGGAATTTGAGATCTAGAGATTATGAATATATCCATGGGTGAAATTTGTTTATGGAGGCTAATCATAGGGAAAACTAATTGGTGGAAGCATGTAATTTGGAAAAAATATTATACAGGAACAAGGCAGACATGCTTAGAGAGTCCACCTAAAACTATCAAGGGCTCTCCAATATTAAATCTTCTTATTGCAACCATCATTTCCATATGTGAGAAGATGGCATGGATCCCTAGGAATGGTAGGAATATTAATTAATGTGAGGATAACATCTTGATAAATGCATGCCTTTCCTCTCAGGATAAATTGGCACCTTTGCGAGTTTGGATGGATGAGAAAAGTTTCGGTTCGCTTTTTGACATTTCCTATTGGAATGTAAATTCTAGTATCTAGGTCAGATGGAAATCCTTCTCTCCTCCTACTCCTTTGATCCCTTCATTTCAGTCTCTTATGCATTCCTTCCATGGGTTCTCTCCTTATCACATGAATAGAATTGACACTAAGGGGTGGGGAGACTCAAACTTCACTGTCATAATAGGCTATTTCTTCCTACTAGAGGAATACAATTATTTTCTCTGCTTTGGTATGTGGAAGAATATCTAGAATAGTGATGAATTGACAAAATTAAACATTTTCTATTGGTTTCTTTCCCAACAGAAAATTCTTACTTCTGAGAAGCTTAGGAAACATGGAATATTTGGCCCTTCATGGTGTGTTCTTTGTATCAGTGATGAGGAATCAATACAACATATCTTTTTTGAGTGTATCTATGTGAAATAATCTTGGTCACATGATCTTGAAGATTTTATTCTCAAAATATTGTGACCAGAGTGGTGTGAATACTTTTTTTCTTAGTAGAGGCAAAGGTATAAAGGGGACTTTAAGCAAAAAGAGAGATTCAAGTGAGTATGGGAAGTATTTCCAAAATATATGTGTTGGAGAATTTTATTGGATCATAACAAAAACATCTTCAATGATGAGGAGCTATATCCAAAACAAATTGTGGTTAGAGTAATCTCCTTACTATCGGAATACATGCATTATCGACTCAAATGGCAGGACCAAATCCTTGAATATTGTGAGAAATATTGTATGAACAAATTTGAGATTGGATATGTTCTATATCCATCCACAAGGAAGGTAGTTTTTTTTACCTATGTGGGAAATCAGGAAATATGACAAGAATTTAGAGAATGGTTATCTCAACATCAATCCTATATCCTCTTCTTTGATGGATATTCTTGAATAATTCAGGGGTGGTAGGTGCAGGGGGGATTCTTCATGATCATAGAGGAATTCAAATTGATTCTTACACTTGGGGATTGGAGAATGTCACAAACAACATTGTCAAGGATTATACCTCATGGAAAGGAATCATGATTGTGCGAGATATGAGAATTAATAAAATAGCAATCCTTGGTGACTCCATGATGGTGGGTTAAGATCTCATCAAAATATCCACCTCATGAAACAATGTCTTCCAAAGCATCACATCCTTCTCTATTACTCTCCTTTATATATTGAAGTAGCCAAATTCCATCACATTAAACATGTGTTTAATACGAGTGTTAATTATTGGGCCAAACTTGGATCAAGACTAAACAAGGGAAATTTTATTTTTAATGGGGTTGAGGAGGTTCTCCCCATTCCTTAATTCATTTTTTATGGAATTAAGGGATGAATAGAAGTGGAATATCAACGGGTTGGGAGTTCATGCTTTCAAATCACTCGCACATATGGTTGACAGGGGATTTGATGGGAAAATTCATGGAAAAATGTGTGAAGGCGGCTTCATTTATGGGAGGATCATGGCAAGGAACTTTGGTTTTTCTTCTGGAAGTATGGTGCAGAGGTTATCTATTGGTGTTTGGAGGTAAATTAAGTTGTTTGCAACCAATCACTTTCGGTGTTGGGTGTTCTTGAGTATTGAACCTATATCAATGTTGGATTAAGTTGGGAATTCGAATAGGTCCCCCCTAGTCCTTAGTTTCATTTCCTTTGATTTCAATTGTGAAAGAGTCCATGATTTAATCATTTAATCTGAAGGCTCTCTCCTTATCTCTTCCTTTTCTAAATTTGGTTTCAGAACTTGGAATGGATTTGTTTGGTTTGGGAACCATGGTTATCACTTTTTTTGTATAGATATGGATCTCAATTGGAGTGAGGTTAAAAGAATTATGAAACATCATGAAGATATTTCTCAAGTAAATTGATCGACACTTCATCATATCTCAGCTAAATTGGTGGATATGGAGCAAAAAACTGCATTCATTTTGAATCTGATTTAGGTCCAAGCCTAGTGAATCGATGATATTGAAACAAACTGTCATTATTTTAGGTCCTTGGTTCTTACTCAGCATTCCCAATCGACTTCAACCCAGGCTTCAATAGTGTCTAGCCTTGGAGAAAACTCAGATGGAGAACTTGGGGGTCATGATTTAGCACCCACAGATGTTGAAGAATACACATCATCACCTATTAGATAGAAAGAGGTTCAAGATAATGAATCTGAGCACCATCAAATGTTCTTTAAAGAAGTGTTTTTGTTGGGTAAATATGTTAAATAAGTATGTTGTCAATTTGTCTAGAAATGTTATAGGGAGATGTTTGATGTTGGTATTTTGTTAGTAGAAAAAATATCTATAGGTTTGGTGCCTAATTTTTTACTTAATTTTGATTCTACTATTTGTTGTGGCACAACCCATTTAGACTAATACAATTCAGTTTCAGATAAATAAAAAATAAAAATAAAAATCTACATATGAAAAAGAAATGGAAACAATTTTACATGCAATAAAAAATGCCAACAATATCTCATTGGGAGGAATTTTAAAGTCAAGACAGACCATGATAGACTAAAGTACTTTTTGGAGAAAATATTTTCATCAGAAGAGAAACAAAAATGGGTAGAAAAAATGCAAGGGTTTGAATTTGAAATAATATTCAAAAAGGGGAAGGAAAATGTGGTCATAAATGCCATTTTGAGAATAGAAAAAGCTTCAAGTGTATGTTCCATTAAATCTTCCATTCCATTATGGTTAGAAGAATCCCTCCATGAACAAAAAAATGAAAATAGTATGAGACATAAAATACAATATATTAAAGAAGGGATGAACTCTATGGAACATTGGAAATGGAAGAGAGATATTCTTTGGTACAAGAGTAGAAAATTATATGCCCTAAATCAAAGTTCAAGAAAAAAATATTAAGAGAGTCTCATGAATATCTGATGGCAGGACATTTAGGGTTCCTTAAAAAATATCAAAATATCAAAAAATATTTTTGGGGGGAAGGAATGAAGAAAGACATTCAAAAAATTGTAAGAGAATGTCAGGTTTTCCAAAGAAATAAAGGAGAAACAATAAAATCTCCAGGTTTACTTCATCCTTTACACATACCTAATAAAATATGGGAATATATATCAATGGATTTCATCACAGGTTTACCAAAATTAGAAGGCAAGGCTGCCATTTTTGTGTCTGTGGATAGACTCACAAAATATGCACATTTTTTTTGGAATTCAAAGTACATATACATCAACTCAAGTGAAATAAGTGTTCATGAATGAAATTTATAGACTTCATGGAATTCCTAAAGTAATATTAAGGGACAGAGATCCAAAATTCATAGGAAATTTTTGGAAATATGAGTGGAAGATGAGTGGAACAACACTAGATATGAGCTTAGCATATCATCAACAAACATATGGTCAAATAGAAATAGTTAAAAAATGTTTAGAGGGTTATTTATGTTGTTATTTTTCATACAAGCAATTTCAATGGGTGAAGTGGCTTCCTCTAGTAGAATGATGGTATAATACCACCTATCACACATCTGCTAAGATGACCCCGTTTGAAGCCCTTTATGGATATCCATGTAACATTCTCGGCCATCACTCCCGCTGTCAGGCAACGCTACTATGCAGAACATTATATATATATATATATATATATATGCATTAAATCAAATTAACATATTTAACATGGATTTATTGTTGTCATATAGACTTAAACAGAATTAACATCAATTCAAACTTGCAACGGAATACATGATAACATTTCAAGACACAGACATGCATCACATATAAATTAAGTACATAATTAATACTTATCTTTTAAACTGGTGTAACACCACCAACTGCATGCATACCTTCCATGAACCTCTCAACCTTAGACCGCACTTCTCATCACTCTCAGCAGTAGGTCACCCCAGAGCTGGGACTAAGCTCCACCGAGAAAGGGAATCCTATGCTAGCCAAGGTCAACAGGAAGACACACAGTTTATGAGGAAGGATTCTCTAACAGGAGCCACTTATGCTCACTACTTATAGACTCGCATTCCCCACATGCATGTCTCACCCCAAGAGTATACACCTTCACTGTCACCAAGAAAGTCCTTCGGCTGCTAAACCTCTCTTTCCTTGGGCTTCAAAAATAAGTCGGACCGGAATTGTCTGGGCTTCAGCAACAGGCCGACCCAGAATTCTTCGAACTCTGTGGTAGCTACAGGACCCCCTCCAAGAGTTCTCACTTCCTCTGTGCACTCTCTCACCTGGATAGAGTCTCTCACAAGACTGAAAACTTACCTCTTCAACCATAACCACCTCCCTCACCTAGAGAGAGTATTGCACACAGGTCTGACAACCTACTTCTTCAACTCTGTTCCAGCACAAGGAGGACCACAATATGGCTCAGCAAGGAATGGATGATGGTATCCAATCAAACTTATCCAAGGGAATGCGTGGCCACAACAGCCCACAGTTAAAACGCATGCATCATAGACAATTGCGGTATGCTCAGGTTTCACAGAAGACAATGACCCAGACAGTTAAGCACGAACTCGAATTTGCAGAATGGATAAACCGGGTTCACAGGATACACAGGAGACATGACTTTGTCCATGGGTTTTCCACTGGTTTTCAGATGTGTGACAAGGAAATTATGTAGAGGTTGATGATGGATGCCAAACATAGAGACTAGACAAAATTCACGGGAATACACTAGTCGATCACAGAGGTCTCACGGTTTTGGGTTTCAGAGTTGCATGCGGTATGCAGTGATCAGACCCAAAGGTAACATGGTTCATACTGCGGATGACGGAATGGAGGAAAAACCCCCATCATGGTTCGATTCTTGGATTAAACTACATGTGCCTGGGCCGACACATGTTTCCCATGAAGCTGCATGCACTCCATCAAGTATGCGTTCTCTTTTTCCAGGAACTTAGAATAAAAATTATGCCTTTCACACCACTTTGAAATAATAATAAATTATTATTCCCAAGGACTTAAGCCCTCAAGCTTAGCCCCTCTTCCAACCTTTCAACCCCCTCTCCCTTACCTAGCCTTGTGGAAGCTTAGTCCCCCATCACTCTTTATTTGTGGTCGGTCAGCATGCAATGATGTTCATATATTATATTAATGATCTGCATAATTACATATACAAAATTAGGCTCCTAGCCTTTAACACTTAGTCTCTCCGGCCTAATAAACACATAATCCCACCAATTTATCAATACTCGGCTCACCAGCCTACAAAACATGATTTACAATTCATAACATGATTACAATTCATAATATAATTGGGGCACTACCGGGGGATATTACAATCCCCTCCCCTTATTTTTTCACTCTCCTCAATACAACTTTTACACAGTATCAGCAAGATTTTCAAACTTTTCAAAAATATGTGGGTATTCTTCCCGCATAGAATCCTCATGCTCCCATGTCACATCCTCAGGACCGTACCAGGTCCACTGGAACTTTACAAGCCTTATGGCTCGATTCCGGAGCTATTTTCTTTTTCGATCCAATATGTGCAAATGATGCACTTGCAAGATGCATTCTTTCTCCACCTGAATCACATTCCAAACGATTACATGATTAGCATTAGGTATATATTTCTTAATAAATGAAATATGAAATACATTATGTACAGTCATGGATGCAGGTAACACAAGAATATATGCAACTGGTCCAATCCTTTCTAGGATTTCAAATGGCCCACAAAATTTGGCTGCCAACTTGGAGCAGCTTCCCAGCTTCAGGGAACTTATGTTAGCTTTCACTTTCAGGAAAACATGGTCACCCACTTTAAACTCTCTATGGGTTATGTTCTTATCAGCATAACTTTTTTTCCTGTCTTGGAAAATTTTCAAATTCTGCTTAATTTTTAGCATTTGTTCTTCCATTTCTTTGAGAAACTCTAGCCCAACCACTGCTCTACCATCTGGATTATCCCAAATTACTGGAGTATTTCACCTTCTTCCATAAATTGCTTCAAATGGGCTCATCTTCAACAATGCTTGATACCCATTATTGTAGGCAAATTCTACCAAGTGTAGGTAGTCTTCCCATTTCGATGGTTTTTCCATCACATACATCCTCAGTATGTCTTCTATTACTTGATTCACCCGCTCTATCTTCCCATCCGACTCAGGATGATAGGTTTTCCTAAAGTTCATATTCGTTCTAAACCCCTTGAATAACCCCTTCTAGAAATTTGAGGTAAATTTTGGGTCTCTGTCAAACACAATTGTCTTGGGAATTCCGTGCAATCGTGCCACTTCCTTCATAAATATGTCGAAAACATCCACTTCCTTGTGAGTAGTCTTTAATGAAATTAAATGGGAATTTTTCGTAAGATTGTCGACCACCACCATGATTGAATCATGTCTCTTGTTGGTTCTCGGAAATCCTATGATGAAATCCATTGTCACTACCTCCCACTTCCACTCAGGAATGGGTAAAGGCTGCAGCAACCCTGTTGGGTGCCTGTGCTCATATTTAACCTTCTGAGACTCCATACATCTAGCGATGTATTCAACAAACTCCTTCTTCATACCTGGCTAAAAGTAATGTCTCTTGACCACTTCCACAATTTTCTGATATCTAGGGTGCCCAGCATAAGGCACATTATGCATTTCATTCAAAATCATAAGTTTCAAATCCTGGACATTAGCTACATAAATTCTATTCTTGTACATAATTATTCCATCAACCCCTAATTTATAATTCTCCACTTTTTGTGGCATCTTACCTTGTTGTATCTTTTCTAACAAATCCCTGTACTACAAATATGTATTTGCAACCTCCAAAATTATGCTTTTATATTGGTTCGGTACATGCTAATGGTTGTAGCATGTAATTCGTGTACTATCCTTCTGAGTGCATCAACCACTTTATTCTCCTTCCCTTTGATATGCTTGATATCAAAATTGTACTCACTGAGAAACTCCAACCACCTACTTTGTCTAGCATTCAAGGTTGGTTGATCAAATAAATACTTCAGACCGTTATGTTTTGTTCTTAGTTTGAACCTCCTTCCCATGAGGTAATGTCTCCATTTCTTTAGAGCGTGTACTATGGCCACCAACTCCAAATCATGAGTGGCATAGTTATTTTCGTTCTCTTTCAACTTTCTAGATTCATAATAGATTACAAATCCCCTCCAGTCCTTCTTTGCATGCATCTGTGCACACAACAAAGTCTTCATTCAGATCTGAAATCCTTGGGATTGGAGCACTGGTTAACAGTTTCTTCAATTGTTGGAAGCTTCTCTCACAATATTCTTTCCACTGAAACTTCTTATCCTTCCTTTGTAAGGAACTGATAGGGTGATCTACCCTCGAGAACCCTGTGATAAACCTTCTGTAATAACTAGCTAGACCCATAAAGTATCTGACTTTCATCACATTCTTTGGTGTTGACCATTCTCTGATGGCCTCAATCTTCTCAGGATCTACAACTATCCCATCCTTTGAAATAATATGCCCCAAGTAATGGATCTTCTCCTGATAAAAGGAGCACTTGCTCAACTTGGCATACAGTTGGTGCTCTCTTAGCACCTGCAACACCATCCTCAAATTTTGTTCATTCTCTTCCTTCGACTTGGAATACACCGGAATGTCATCCAGGAATACTATGACAAACTTGTCTATATAGTCCATGAATACACCATTCATTAGGCACATAAAAACAACAAGTGTGTTTAACAGCCCAAACGACACCACTGTGAACTCGTAATGACCATACCTTGTTCTAAAGGCCGTCTTGTTGATGTATTCATCATTTATCCTTACCTAGTGATATCCCAACCTAAGGTCTATCTTCAAAAATATCTTTGCATCCTTCAATTGATCGAAGAGGTCATCAATCCTCGCCAGAGGATATTTTTTATTTACAATTACTTTGTTCAATTGTCTAAAATCGATACATAATCTCAACGTCCCATCCTTCTTCTTCACAAACAGGATCGAGGCACCCCAAGGTGACACACTTGGGCATATATTCCCCTTCTTCAGAAGCTCTTCAAGTTGCAATTGCATTTCTTTCAACTCCGGCGTACTCATTTTGTAAGGAGCTTTTGACACTGGATCTGCTCCATGCATCAAGTCTATAGAGAAGTCAATATCTCTTTTTGGGGGTAGTCTAGGGACCTCCCGAAATACATCCTCAAACTCCTTTATTACCGCATGATCTCCAATATTTAAGACCTCATCCTTAGATGCTTCCTCCACATGGGCTGCAAATAATTGTCAGCCTTTTCTATAGCACTTCTTCAGCTGGATTACTGAGATTTCTCTGACAGCAACAGCTCTAGGAATTTCTTGGACTATTTTTCGATTTCCTTCTTCATCCAATCAAGAGAATGCCTTGATACGACAGTCCAAGATGGCATGGTGTTGGTCCAACCAGTCCATATTAATTAGACAGTCATAAGAACCTAAAGGTAGAACATCCAATTCATCCTTTGTGCTCATTCCATTCATGTCCACTGGACAGGACTTAACTAACTCAGTGACTTTCCGCTTGGTTCCTGTAGTCAGCTGCACTAACCAAGAATTTTCATGTTTCATCTTGACAATTTCAAACTTTCCACCACTCTAGGATCTATATAACTATGGCTAGCCCCTGAATCAATTAAAATAGTAAAGGCATGGTTGTTGATCATACCTTCCACTTCAATCATGTGCGACTGATATTCAACTTGCTTTTTGTCCAGGGATACATAGATCCTTGGCATTCTACAACCCATGTCCTCCACTATTTTTGCCTGATGTACATTGTGGACAGCTCTCACTTTATCATTTCTACGGGGGAAATATTTGTACCTATGGTTCCCTTTACAACCCCAACATTTCATAGGTGGCGATCTTGACATTTTCCCACCCACTTCAGCCTTCCTAGGCTCTCTAAAAGATGGTTGTCCCTAAGGACTGTTTCTGAAAAAGGGTGGTTTAGTTCCCTTCTTCCTCTAATCCATCTTGAATTTATTCTTGTCTTCCCAATCCTTCCGGAAAGTAGGCTTCTCTCTTTACTGATCATATAAGAATTTCGCCCTCCTTATCATTTCTTCCATAGCCTTAGGGTCATCATACTGAATCTTGTCCCCAATGGAGGGTGGAAATCCACTTAGATACCTCTGCATCTTCGCAGTCTCATCTTTGATGAACGGAACATACTTCAGTAATTCCAAAAATCTTCGTTCGTATTCATTAATGGTCATGTTTCCCAGCTTGAGTTCAAAGAACTCTTTCATCTTTTTGTCATAATATATTTTATTCAAGTATTTCTTCTCGAAATACCTCTTGAATTCTTTCCAGGTGATATCTTTCTCTCTAATGTGTTGTACCTGCACAAGTTGATCCCACCACATGTATTATTTTCCTTTCAATTGATACATTGCAATTCTTCCTTCTTCATGAGAGGAATAATTATGCAGTTGGAAATATTTCCTCTTGCCAAGAAACCATGTTTCAACATCTTCCTACTTCTTGTGTTCTCCGTCAAACGTAGGAGGCTTAATCTTGTTCATTTCTCACTTCATTTCATCCACTCCAGCTCTCCTGTGCTTTCTGGTAGGAGATGGGCTTGAAATTCTACGTGCCTCCTTATTGGAGTGTGTTGGGGAGTGACGACAATGTCTATTAACACTTCTTGATCTTATTTTCTTCTTAGGGATCCTATGAGTCCCTGTTTTTCTTGAGTCACTCTTTTTATCCAATTTTTTTTCGATCCTTTCCAGGCTCTTCATCAACTTTAAGTTGAATTCTCCCTGTTGTTCCTTAGCTTTCATGAGATTTTTGTTATCTTCTCGGTGAATCTGGGCATATTTCTGCAATCGTTCAATGATTTTCATCATATGCCCTTCGTTATCTAACTCTTCTCCATGTCCATTGGAGTTCGACCCTTCAACTCCCAAATAAACATCTCTTCCTTTTGCGTCATCCTCAGAAATGGAAGTATTATGTGTCTCCTCCATTTCTTTGCACTCAGTGGAAACTCTATTCGGTTTTGGCACTCGTTAAACTTTTGAAAACAAAATGTGCAGACAACCAAAAATTTTCAAGCCATTATTCCTTAACAAGTCCCACAGCATTCATAAACAAGTCTGATTCAAGAAAACGTTCAATTTTCATTCTCTGTAATTCTCATTCAATTAAGAATCCTCACAGACTTCTTCTTTCAGAGCTCTTATTTTCTAATTTTTTGGGCACTATCCCCTTTCTCTCAATCCCCAACCCACGTGACCATGGGTCATGACCAAGCACTATACCAATAAGTGCGTACTCGGGCCTTCGGCATTGGAAATTTTCAAAGTGCAATATGAAAATCACTCATATTTCTGAGTTACTGAACTCGCATAGTAGGGTGGGTCAACGGTCCACGTCTACCCAGCATCCAATGACTGACACTCGTTGTGGAATCTCAGGCATATGAGTTCTGAGACTTCGAGACTTCGAAATATTTTGCATCCGCACACCCTAAAACATTAATATCCGAACACTCCCACGTCACCTTAGGTGACGTTATTTCATTACATCACTTAACGTTTTCCCAGTTGCGGGGGTATGCAACGATGGTTTGGAGTAACCCACCTTTCATCTCTCAATTCTCCTAATGCTAACACGTAACCATTCATTGAAACTGTGGTTTGGATTGTGGGACGGCCTAGGAGAATTATCTTCCATGCAACTTGGTCACAATGCCTTCTGGCCATTGATCTTTATGTATCGTGATCAACACCACTGTGGGTCCTCTGACCTTTAACTACGATACGTAACCTCAGGTCCCACATAGTACAGTCATCACCAACTAAGGTGATGGCACATGGTACGCCTAGAAAGGTCCACGTCAACCCAAGTGACGTCATTCGACCCTACCATGTCTATCCTTTCACTTTGAAACTTCAGGCTTCAGATCTTTGGACTTCGGGAGTTTCAACTCCTCTATGCTCGCTTTTGCCTAGAGCACTTTCTCCCGGAGTTCACAATCTACCAATGCATGTCCTCCTTCACAATCAATGGCTATGAGTGACTTTGGCACTTCGACCTTCAAGAGTTTCAACTCACAACACTTGCCTCCTCATGAAGTACTTCCACCTGAAGTACACGATCTCTTGACGTGTGTCCTTCGCAACGGACAGTTGTGATCTACTTCAGGACTTTTGGAGTTTGTCACACTCCACATTAGAAATCCTCCAAAGTAATTTTCCTTTGCCTTCCTGGACACATATCTAATGGTCAGGATCTTTTCCTATGATCTACGGTGTAGATATCCTTCGGAAGTTTATGCCTCAATGCATTCCACTTCTCCCGACTACCAAACTCCAAAAGGCTTCCAGGATAACCTTCCTGCACTTTCTCTGGATCTGACGTAAAGGACTCTCCTTTTTCCCAAATAGATCCTATGACTCCAACAACCCAAGTTTTGATCTCTCTCTCTCTGTGGTCAAATACCATGCCAAATGTGGTTTTATTCAACCGCTACTCCTCCTGAGCTTCGTAACACGACCAAGTAACCCCTTGGCACTCAAGAACACTCTAAGGTTCGAAATTGGTTCCATATGAACACCATTTCCACTCGAAACCTTGGGTCCAAATACCACTTATTCATCCCATCTAGGCTCAACATTGAAACTATGGCTCTAATACCAATTTGTAACGTCCCCGACCATCACTCCCACTGTCGGGCAATGCTACTATGCGGAACATATATATATATATATATATATATATATATATATATATATATATATAACATATGCATTAAATCAAATTAACATATTTAACATGGATTTATTGTTGTCATACAGACTTAAACAGAATTAACAACAATTCAAACTTGCAATGGAATACATGATAAAATTTCAAGACACAGACATGCATCACATATAAAATAAGTACAGAATTCTCCCTTGCCTTGGACTTCAACAACAGTCCGGACCGGAATTATTTGAGCTTTGTGGCATCTACAGGACCCCCTCCAGGAATTCTCACTTCCTCCCTGCACTCTTTCACCTGGAGAGAGTTGCTCACAGGACTGACAACCTACCTCTTCAACCACAACCACCTCCCTCACCTAGAGAGAGTGTTGCACACAAGCCTAACAACCTGCTTCTTCAACTCTGTTCTAGCACAAGGAGGACCATAGTGTGGCTCAAGAAGGGATGGATGATGGTAGCCAATCACACTCAGCCAAGGGACTACGTGGCCACAAAAACCCACAGTTAAAACACACGTGGCATAGACAATTGTGGTATGCTCAAGTTTCACAGAAGACAGGGACCCGGACAGTTAAGCATGAACTCAGATTTGCAGAATGGATAAACCGGGTTAACAGGACACACAGGATACATGGCTCTATCCATGATTTTTCCACTGGTTTTCAGATGCGTGGTAAGGAAATTATGCATAGGTCAATGATGGAGGCCAAATGAAAAGACCATATGGAATTCATGGGAATACATCATTCGATCACAGAGGTCTCACGGTTTTGGTTTTCAGAGTTGTGTGAGGTATGCAGCAATTAGACCCATAGGTAGCATGGTTCAGAATGTGGACGGCAGAATGGAGGATGAACCCCCATCACGGTTCGATTCTTGGAATAAATTGCATGTGCCTGGGCTGACACATGTCGCCCATGAAGCTGCATGCACTCCATCAAGTATCAGTTCCCTTTTTCCAGGAACTTAGGATAAAAATTATGCCTTTCACACCACCTTGAAATAATAATAAATTATTATTCCCAAATGTTAGCACTAAAAGTCACACTTTGACTGCTAAAGTGTAAGCTCGGCACCCATCAGAATGTAAAAGATAATTTTGGTTTTGAATAGGTGGATCAACAAGATGGAGAAACAAAGGGAGAGGGAAGCAAATTGTAGATCAATAGGCTACACCAATGGGAAATGGAGTCACAAACATCCTACTCATCGAAGGCACAAAAGTTGCTCGACAAAAAACAAGATTATATGTTGATAAGTGGAAGAATGGAGAAGGAAAACATAAGGTATAATGTTCACTAAACAAATGTCCTCTCAATTTAATGAATTCAACAAATACTTGAATATAAACAATGATTGATGGGCAAAATACAGTAGATCCTTTGATGCTTAGGGATCCATAAATCATTGGCATCCTTTGATCCTCAAATATGAAATATATTCAAATAAGAAGAAATATAAACAAATTAGTTACAATCTGAAATCACAACTCTCATGAATCTCCAATAGCAGTAATGTTTACAATCATAAAATGCCCACATGCTTACAAATGAACACACACGGGAAAATTGGTTGCTCCTACTCTCTCTAACCTTTCTTGGCTCATGAATCCCCCTTTCTCAAAGAGATATATCCTTCCTTAAATAGAAAATAGCATCCAAATAACCTTAGGAGGTCGAATCCCATCTCCTCCATTAGATTCTAATCCTTGGAGATAGGTGGCAACAATCAAAGAGACAAAAATCCAACAAACTGCTAATTTTCAGGAATTTGTTGGAAGTCATTAATAAATTTTTTCCACCTCATTGCATGAGGAATTTGACAGATCTAAATCCTAGGTGTAGTTGTCCCTTGACATCTAACTGATCCTTGAGAATCCATTCTAATCCTCCTTGACAGGTGGCAACCTCCCAACAAGGCGAATATAAAAATCGTGACTGCTACAGGAAATTCGGTAGTGTCATTGTAAAACAGTTAGTAGTGCCACTTCTATGTCTAATATCCCTCAAACAATAACACATTTTGAAAAAATGAGAGAGGTCTTTGTTATTTGGAATGTGATGAACAAAAGCCTCCTCCAGTTTAAAAAAATACCTTCTCAATTGTTTACTATCCAAGTTTTAAGTTAGTCACTCAAAAATGGCAGAAGCCTCCTTGCAAAATAATTCTGCACAATTTGGTCTCTGCCAAAATTTTGGTAGCACCATCCTGGTGTGCCTGTGTGAAATTCGGTAGTGCCATCATAATTCGCAGCTACGTCACTTCAATGTTGACAAATTTGGTAACATCCAACATGAAAACAGATTTGGTAACAACCTATGGAATTCATAGCACCATCATTACACTGCTTAACAGATTTGGTAGAATTTTAGGGAGTAAAATGGCATACCATGCTATATAGACAATTCTGCAGCACCATGGCGCTATGGAATGTCTGTGCTCTTCTGTATGATGAGACTAATCAAGAACCTTGAGTTGATATGTTAGAAGCCTATATATGTAGAGGTTATTTAGTTTCTTTTAGAGAGGCAAGCCTCTTCTGGCTCCAAATTCTTGTGCTAACATCAAGGACTTAAGCCCTCAAGCTTAGCCCCTCTTCCAATCTTTCATCCCCCTCTCCCTTACCTAGCCTTGTGGAAGCTTAGTCCCCCATCACTCTTTCTTTGTGGTCGGTCAACACGCAATGATGTTCATATATTATATTAATGATCTGCATAATTACATATACAAAATCAGGCTCTTGGCCTTTAACACTTAGGATCTCCAGCCTAATAAACACATAATCCCACCAACTTATCAATACTCAGCTCAACAACCTACAAAACATGATTTACAATTCATAACATGATTACAATTCATAATATAACTGGGGCTCTACCAGGGGATATTACAATCCATCTCCTAGAATCTCATATTTTTTGTAGGACCACTCCAAAGTGGAGGAAATAGAGTCACATATGGAAAAGACAAAAGAAATGTTGACAATTCTTAAGGAAAACCTTCAAATAGAACAAAACAAGATGAAGCGGTAATCAAATCAACATTGAAGTGAAAGACAATTTGAGAAGGGTGATTGCGTATTTTTTAGATTGCAACCTCATAAACAATCTCCTCTCTAACAGAAGAAGAATAAAAAATTAGATCCAAAATTTTATGGAACTTACAAGATTATTCACAAGATTGGACAAGTGGTGTATGAGTTACATTTTCCTTCTTCTCGCATTCATAATATTTTTCGTGTATCTTTCCTAAAAAAGGTTTTGGGACAGACTATGTCGATGAACACAGATATTCTAGAATTAGATGAAGAAGGGAATTTGATTCTTGAGCTATAAAAAGTTATAGATAGGATTTCCATATCTCTATAGAATAGAACCATTATGGAGTACCTAATCAAGTGGAATAATATGCCTCCAAAATAAGATACATGGGAAAATGAGCATTTCATGAAGAAATACCCTCTATTACAAGCTTTGAGGGAAAATGTTTTCTTTTAAAGAGAGGGACTATGTTAAGGCCCATAAGGCTCTATGTTGAGGCCCTATCACTCATTTATTATGAATTTATTAGTTAGGGTTAGGTTGGCTTAGTGGTAGGTTACACCATTATCACTTTATCTCCTATTTATAATGAAGGATAATCATTTGTATAATCATCTCATATTGTCTTCTAAATTAGATATATTGTACAAGGAGGTTTCCCCCTAGAAATGGATTGTATTCATTGAATTTCTATTATTTTCAAGGTTCTTGTTTCATAGAAAATCCCTTCCTTGCATGAATCTATGCACACAGCAAAATCCTCATATGGATTTGTGACCTTTAAAATAGGTGCATTGGTCAATAATTTCTTCAAGTGTTGTAAAATATACTCACACTTAGTAGTCCATTCAAACTTTATTCCCTTCTACTGCAGTGAAGTGATTAGGTCTGTGATATAGGAGAAACCTTCAATGAATCTCCTATAATATCTAGCTAATCCCATAAAGGATCTCACTTCTTCAACATTCTTTAGCATTGTCCAAATTTTGATTGCTTCAATCTTCTTAGGGTCCAATACTATGTACTCCTTGGAGACGATGTGGCCCAAGTAATGGATTTTCCTTTGACAAAAAGTGCACTTTCTTAAATTGACATACAATTGGTTCTCTCTCAAAACCTATAGCACCATCCTCTAATTTTTATCATGCTCCTCCTCTATCTTAGAGTAAATAAGAATATCATTAGAGAATACAATGATGAATTTGTCCAGGAAATCATTGAACACTCCATTCATTAGACAGATAAAAGTAGTTGGTGCATTTTTCAAGCCAAACGGCACCACCACAAACTCATAATGGCCATACCTTGTCGAGAAGGTCGTTTTTCTAGTATCCTCTTCTCTAATTCTCACCCGATGCTAACTTTACCTTAGGTCAATCTTGGAAAATATCCTTTATCATTTTAATTGATTAAAAATATCATTGATATGTGGTAGATGATACATGTTATTTATCGTAACCTTATTTAGATGTATATTTTCAATACATAACCTTAGGGTTCCATCATTTTTCTTCATACTGAGAATTGGGGAACCCCAAGGTGAGACATTTGGGTATATGTACCCCTTATTCAACAATTCTTCTAGTTGCATCTACAATTCTTTCAACTCTGGTGTGCTCATTTTGTAGGGTGTTTTGGACATTGGGGAAACTCTAGGAATTAATTCAATAAATAATTCAATGTATCTCTTTGGATAGAATCTTGGTGATTCCCCGAGCACATCTTCATATTCCTTTAATACTAGATAAACTTTGAGACTTGGCTCCTTATCCTTTGTTGGCTCTTCCATATAGGTTGTGTATATCTATCACCCTTTCCTAAAAGTTATTTTCATCTCCATTGTTGAAATTTCTCTGACAGATATAGGTCTTGGAATACCTTTCACCCTCCTTGAATTCCTTTCCTTGTCAAGGCAATTGAAATCATTGTTGTATCAATCTAGAATAGCACGATACTTTTCCAACCAATCCATACCAATTAAGAAATCATATGACCCAAGTGGTATGATGTTCAAATCTACTTTAGTGTTGAATCCATTCATGTTCAGCTGGAAATCCTTGACAAGTTCATTGATTTTCCTCTTGGTTCCAATGGCTAGCTAAACCAACCAAGACTTTCCATGCTTACATCTCTTCAATTCAAACCTTTCAACTATTTTTGGATCTATATAGCTATGACTAGCTCCAGAATCAATCCAAATAGCGATGGGATAATTATCAATCTTACCTTATACCTTAATCATGTGGGATTGGTAGTATACTTGTCTATTGTTCAAGGCTACATAAATCCTTGGCATGATCCTGCCCATATCATCCATTGTATCATATTCCAATATGTTATGCACATTCCTCATTCTATCTCCCATGTGAGGACAATCTTTATACAAGTTGTCTCCTTCACATCCCCAACACTTTATAGGTCACTATCTTGGCATCCTCCCCAAGGAACATGTCATTTTATGTTCAACTTGTGTTGGTCGTTTCCCTTGCCAATATGCTTGAGATATTTTCTTGATGAAAGGAAAATTGAATCCTTTATTTCTCTTATCCACCTTGCCTCTCTTCTTATCATGCTAGGCATTTTGGAAAGTTGGCCTTCCTTTATTCTACTCATACAAATATTTGTCCTTCCTCATGGCTTCTTCCAAAGTCTTAGACTCATCAAATTGGATTTGTTCTTTATAAAATTATGGAAACCCACTCAAGAACCTTTGGATTTTCACCTTCTCATCCTTAATGAAGTTCATAATAAGTCTTAATTCCAATTTTGAAGACTAATTATGCAAGTGGAAATATTTTCTCATGCCCAAAAACCAAGATTCAACATCTTCTACCTTCCTATGCTCTCCATCAAATGGTGGTGGCTTGAGCTTCCTAATATTTCCTTGCAAAATATCTGGCTCAAGCCTCCTCCTCTGATTTCTGACAGTTGACACACTTGGGCTACTCTCTAAACCTAAGTGTGCACGTGCTCTTCTAGTCAAATGTTATGTTGAATGATAATGTCTACAAAGACTCCTTGATTTCCTATATCCCTTGTGCTCATCCCTCCTATCATAAGATCTAGATGTTGCTACTTGCCTTGCACTGGCTTCTTATTTTGTGCCATAATATTTATTGACTTGTCTCTGCTACATATTTAGACTCTATAGAAGCTAAGTGTTAATTTGATTGTGCTTCTCCCGAGTGCTTATCAATATTTCATTTTCTTCTCTATATATGTGCGCTTATTTCTACAAGCTTCTCATAGTCTCAACCAGCTCCATAGGTTCCAACACGCTTCTATGTCCATTGGACTATGTCTCTACATTTCCCAGGCTAATATGTAAACCTCAAATATTATCTTCATGGATGTAAGATCCTTGGGAATCCTCTATATTTCTAGTTCTCATATAGTGACTAAATATTTTTTTCTTGTACCTCTAATTCTACAAAAATGTGCATGCAACAATTATTGTTAGAATTGTGCATATTGTAAAATTGTCAATAATTAAGTTATAGGCCCTTCTTTTCCTTGATTTTTAGAATATAATTAATACACTAATCAAAATTATAATCTTTCAAATATATTATATTCTAAATTATCTTTCTGATGACTATGCTTATGTCTCAATCTGATTTTTGAGTTGAAATTTATGTCTTTCCAAAATCAATAGTTTCACCCCATTTTGCACTTGGTTCACTAGTGCCAAAAATATCAAGGGTTAACTTCTGCCTCTTGTAGAAGCAAAATATGGTGAGAAATAGGAAAATTTTAATATTGGGTACCGATAATCTTCCTGGTTGTGAATACTCATAAAATCTCACATTCAGGATCTTATCCTCCATCCAACCTCTGCATCAATCTAGATTATCCAACTTTATCATTTTGCAGTTCCTCTAGACTTGGAATTTTTAGCATAAAATGGTTATCTCCCAAACAGAGAAAAACTAGAAAAAACTTCCTTAAGGAAAAGTTGTCTAGATTGATGAGTAGATAAAATATTGACTAGATAAAAAAATTTGGTTTGGATATTTGGGATCCCTTCTCCTCCGAATATTTTAAAAATCCCCAAAAGGTTCCTAGGAATAGTGAATTTTCCCTTTTTGGGAACCTCTACTCCAACTCCTTCAGAATTTTAGTAGAATATCAACTAGGTATATTCATTCCTTCTTTTTTAACTTCCTATAAAAATTTCATCTTAATCTAGGTCTCAGTTAATGAGCACTACCCTAATATTAAAAAACCATTATTTTGAATTTTCTAGAAAATAGAAGTAGAAGTAGACAAAGGCCATCACTAGAAATTTGGTAGCCTTCATCACTGTGGACAAACCCTTTAAATTTCACCTTATTTTGAGTTTTTCTACTCTTTTTATGGCCAAAACAAGTTTTTGTCTCCAGGCCCTTTTCTTTTAATCTTGTCCAATTTTCTCCTTCCCTTTCCTCTTTCTCCTCTTCTCTCCTCTTCTTATCTCTTTCTCATCTTCTCTTTTTCTCTTCTTGTCTTATATTTTATTATTTATCAGTGAGATTTATCTTTTTCCTTACCGAAACTATCTCCTATATCGACGATATTTATCTTTTTCCTCGTTGACATTGTCTCCAATATCGACAAGTTTTATCTTTTCCCTCACTGACACTATCTCGTATATCAGTGAGATTTATCTTTTTCCTCACCGAAACTATCTTCTTTCTGATTTTTATCCTTTCCCTCACCAAAACTATATGTTGTATTGGTGAGATTTATCTTTTTCCTCGCCAACACTATCTCATTTATCAGTGAACTTTATCTTTCTTCTCACCAACACTCTCTGCTTTATCATTGAGTTTTATATTTATTGTTACCAACACTCTCTCCTTTATCAGTGAGTTTATATTTCTTCTCATATACACTCTCTCCTTTATCAGTGAGTTTTATCTTTCTTCTTGCCAACGTGTCACCAAGAAAAATTATCTTTTTCTCCACTTTCTTCTCCATTTCTTTGGTGAAACTAGCTAATATATCACTAATGAAAAATATTTCTCATTGATATATCACTAGTGAAAATTATTCTTCACTGATACAGTCCTTATCACCGAAATATTTTTTCTTATGTCGTTTCGCCAAGGAAAATATTTTTCTTTGGAAACATTCATTTTATCGCCGAAGATTTTTATCTTCAGTGATACAAACCATATCAATAATGAAATATTTTCTCCGTGAACACTCTCTATTTTGGCCACAAAATTATCTTCCTTAGTCATTTTTCCACATTTTCAAGATCGTCACTATTGTGAAACCCATAGACTCAGCTCTTTGGGTCTAATTCAACCCTTTAGTGGGCATATTGACCCCCATACGTAACAACCATCACACAAAATAAAAATATAGGGCATTGACCCTAATTTTGTATGCTGGGAAAAAACATTTTTTTCACCCAATCTTCACATAGATTGAAAAACTTGTCATTCTATAGCAGACCCGGGTAGGCCTAGTGTTACAATTGGAGCTATGATACCACTATGTATCACCCCTGCTACTAACCCATAAAAATTTTATGATACCCATTAAATTAAATGTGTCCAACATGATAAAAATTTCATGCAATTAGCAACATTTTTTAAAACAAGAATGTAGCCAATTAAACGTGCACACAAAAACATATAAATACCCAATAACTCAAAGTGAAATGCACAAAAAATTAAACCCATAATTAATAATATATAATAGAGATAAAACACTTATCTTTATAATAAAATGTGTAACCATGTGCAGAGGATTGACATTCCACCCAACCGTAGACTTATTTCTCCAAATCTCAAGAGTGAGCCACCCCCGAGCTATGGTTATGAATCCACAAGAAATAATTTCTCTTGATGGTGACTATTGTCCACTCTCAGCCCAAAAATAACCCACAACAAGACAATTTCCTAAATCTATCCCAATCCAACAACTCTCTTTCCCCTCAACCTGCACAACCTAAGGAATGGGATCCCCTTCTCTATCATGCATTCCCTTAATTTATCCCACTTTTCTCTAGGGCTCCAAGATAGGTTGTCTAGGAAACATATCTTTCTATGGACTTCAGGAATGTCTGATGCAATAGGAAAATATCATAGTGTCAAGCTCACTGGATCTTACATAGAATCTCACTTTACATGCCTAACGATCTACTTCTTAATGTAATTACAACTCCAACAAGCTATCCACAAAACCCATTATGGTCATCTTCAAGTTGCAACACTCATCACACTCTTTTCGTCCCCAAAATTTGTTTGTAAAAACTGTCTACAACACCCATTCGAATTTCCCTTTTACCCATGCATGTTGAATCTCACATTCCCCAATGTTGATTGTACTCATCCCCATGCTCTCAATAACTATGTGAGGTGAATTTTCACACCAACCCTCTTACATGTATTCAATGATTAGGGATTTTATACACAACAAAGGAAAACATAAGGTTCATACGAAATAATAATTTTAGAAAGTGGTATGGGAATAATAGATATGGGTAATCCCTACCCCACCCCCCACCCCCACCTTGGACCCCCTCTCTTGTGGAAACTTAGATCCAATGACTCCATTTGTGTCCATCTAGATCTAGTATTACATTTTGTTTTATTATTTCAATATATAATGTTTACATATTACATCGTTTGGCTTGTATCCCTACATCGTATTTACAGTATACATCACTAAATCGGGGATTAAAAATGGGGATGTTACAAAGAGAATTGTTCATTATATCAAGGAATCATACCATCTTGGTATAAAATACTACAATGACAAAGTGAACCAAGTGGTTGGTTGCATTGGCTCAAATTAGGCTAGAGATGAAGACAATGGGTAGTCGACATCTAGTTATGTATTTTGACATGGATCTGGACTCATTGTCTAGTCTTGTAAAAAGTAGAAGATGATTTCTTTATCAACCACAAAATCGTAATGTCATGGTATAGTGCATGCTAGCATAGAATCCGTTTGAATTCAATATCTCATGGAAAACTTGGATTTCTAGTTGAGACATCAACTGTAGCTTATTGTGATAACCAAAGCGAGATACAGGTTGCATAAAATTATATTACACACAATAAAATGAAACATGTTGATCTTCATGCTCATGATTTGAGACATTTAGTACAAGAAAATGTTGTGAACCTTAATTATTACGGTACAAATGATCATATTTTTGATGTCTTAACAAAGCTTCTCTCAAAGGCTAAGTTTGTAAGACTTTGGGTTATGTTTGGGCTTCAAAAAGTTGCAATTATGGGGGGTGGGCGTGTAAAAATAATTTAACCTCCACAATATCCAATGCATTG
>ML780706.1:143042-157922 GCA_009831015.1 Picea engelmannii | reverse complement strand
GGGGACAATAGCCTTTGTAGGCTCATAACATCTCTAGATCTTCTAGACACAATTATTCGACGGTCAACAATTGAGTAGAAGATTTGACTGGGAGGTTGACTAAGTGGTTGGATAGGTGTTTGACTAAGAAGTTGATTAGGATACAGATTGAATGATCATCTAATAATTTGACTAGTCTGGAAGTTAGAATAGAATATTTGACTGGTGTGAAAAATAAGGAAAAATTAATGAGTTCATTATGTTCCCTAATCAATCTTTGTGGACCTTATCTTCCTCACTTTAAGGTATCTGGTTACATATCGGTGCTATATAATATGTCCATATGGATCAATCTATGATATCATGGTGAATATGTGTGTGTGTGTTGTGTATGGAGATATTTTGGTTTCTTACACTTCTTTGTGTGTTGAGATATGCTTGATTGTGCTCAAGTGTTCTAACAATGTCTTTAGAAACCACCTCTCTCTTAGCATACTAGTTCCTTGATCTACCTAATCCAATAATTCTCTAACATTAATGAAATTATTGGGTTGATCATTCATGTTTCCAATTATTTTTCACATGTGTCTATTAACCATGGTTTTAGTCTCTATGGAAATCATATGAAGGAGACAACACATCCTATGGATGACCAACCACCCCCAATGTTACTCAAATCCACCTTACAATGGATAAGAAGGGGCTAGTAACTCATACATAAACCCCCATACCACTTATGTAGGTCCCTCTCCTCCTAACTAGTACACCACTGCCCTTAAGGTGCACCATAAGAACTTCCATCTTATCAAGGACCCTCAATCCCTAATAATATAGATCACCCAAGCAATATTTATTTGGTTCAACCTTCTCCCTCTCAACAAACCTACACTTATGGCCAACCTCAGCAACAATAATAGAACAAGGGAAAGAATAAGAAGGGTAAAAAAATGGCCAAAACACTCCCATCTACCTGAATCAAACTTGGAAGAAAGAGAGAAATCATCTCAGTCAACCACATAATGTTGGGGGAAGAAATAGTCAACCAAAGAAAGGAAACAATAATCATCTCAAGAATAACTTTCCCAATGTCTTTTTTGGAGTCTATAGAAATTATACACATCATTCTCCAAAAATACCTAAGTGTTGATGTGTGACATACCCAACCACCCTTGTTCCTGCTAGGATGGTGGGGTACCTATAAATTTCCTCAATTTATCACCAATTCATAATAATAATAATTGTTATCACCTAAAAATTGCTCATGAATCTATATAGGTGATCACCAGAAGGGTCATCGATTTAATACAACAAAATGCATACTCATGGAATTAATACAATATACTCAATCGAGCACCAAAACTGTGTAAAGTAGGTTTTTAAGTCATATGCGTGACTCAACAATGTGTGTTTTGCACTATCTATGCGAGTCTACATGTCTATTCCTTAGAAAGTTGCATGGATTGACTAGAACTAAAGTTTCAACAACATTTGGTGCATTTATGGGAAACAAATCCCATCAAAATTACTCTTAAGCTGAGGTACAAAGAGGTATAGATCTCCATGACATTTAATTTGATACTTTAAGTGGTTCCATGTCCACTCATACATGGGAAACCACATTTGAGTGGCACCTCTTTCCCACTTGGAACCAATTGTTATTGAACATGATCAAAGCCTATAAATAGAGGCCATGGGTATGCATTCAAAATATAGAAGGTTAAGCATAGTTGATGGAGTTTTCAATCACTTCCTAATTAATTTAGTAATAAATTGAAGAGTTGTGCATTTAATTATCAATCCAATGTCATATTGAATTTACAAATTGTCATGCATCTTATATGCAAGTATGTTGTTATAATTTCCAATGGGTTTTAGTACCCCTAAATGAATGTCACAAGGAAAGATATAAAGATGTTTTATCAAGTAACTGAATTAAACCACACGATCAAATCCACACTTGCAGAAATAGAAACACACTTTTGCAAGAAAGTAAATTTCACACTTGCAGGAATAGAAACACACTTTTGCAGGAAAGTAAATGTCACACTTGCAGGAAAGTAAATATCAAACTTGCAGGAAAGTAAATATCACACTTGTAAGAAAGTAAATCACATAGGCACCAAAGGTAACATGTTCAAGTATTAAAATGATCTTGATTAATGTGACGGATATATGATTGTTGGTGCACGTGGGAAGACCCAGGGTTCAACATTAAATCACCAACAAAACCCTAAAGATATCGACCCTTTTGGCATCACCCGTAAGCAAGTGAAATATCACATGAGGTACCTATGGAGACTGCAGGAACCAAGTTTACACAATAATGAATGGAAGGGAGGAATTCATTCTTACTAGTCTACCTAACATTCATTCATTAGACCATTCATCATGTGTGCACAACCATCATATAACGTATTCATACTAATCATTCATTCACTAAGTTCATGCAATAACCAGAACAATAAACAAACACATTGCAGCAAAACACAAAGACACCATAATTAACGTGGTTCACCCCAAACTAAGCTATGTCCACAATGGAAGGCTTATTATATTATTATTTAGCATCATTTCTTACAAAAGGTGTGCATTGTGCTCATACATGAAAATCCAATTCTACCCAATATTCCCTTGTCGTTTGTGCATACAGTGCACACTTAGCTCATAACACACTCATCCATACCATACTCTCCAATCACTCTCTCATAACTCTCTCATCACTCTCCCATCACTCTCCCTTTCTACCCAAAACCCATACATATTTATACATTTACATTAGGTCTTATCTTGTTACAAAATTGACCAAAATATCTAACTACTTCTAACTAGCTTCCTCATTTCGCATTCACTGCTCCTAAAAATGAGCTAACTTCCTTCCTTTCTTCCACGCGTGCTTCTTCCCAATCAAATTGTCATGCAGTTTTCTCCTGCGTGATTCCCAAAATGTCCTGCTCCAACATGCCCCTAACACCACCTGTGTCTCCTCTTGAGCCACTTCAGGCCTTTTTCCACATCTCCATGAACTTATAGAATATTTCTCTTGTAGTCGCAACCTTTCATTTTACTTTTTTTTCTTTCTACAAACTTTCCTCTGCTATCTCTTCAATAATGTGGGTCTTCAGCTTCTCTGTATTTTTTTCCTTCACTATGCCTTGCGCAGATGCAAGTTCCTTTGTTACCCGAAATGCTTCCTCCTACAAGGTCTCAATCTTCTATGCATGGGCCTATTGTTATGTTCTCATTTGGTTTATGTCTAGGTACATCTTCTTATTCTCCATGATTGCAACCATCTTTTTTGCTAGTGTCAGAGTGCTCATCATCTCTTTAAACTTTTGTACCTCCTCCAGTACAACCTACAATTTTGTCCCTATTCCTTGAAACTATGCATCTTATGTTAGATGAGTACCTACTTGTGTGCTTTCTTCATACAATGTGGCACACTCATCCTCCAAACTCTTGATACTTTCCATTTTTGTCATCATTTTCTTCTCTCTTTGATCCCTTTATTTCGGTGGAGTGCTTGGCATAGTGCACTCTTCTAAGTCTACTATCTTTGTGCGGAAGCCTTGAATGGCTTTGCTAATATTTGATACTTTCTCTTCAAATGGAGTATCAACTTCCATTGGTATCTATGGAAAAAATGTGTACACTTCTTGCACTGCGTTTTTCAACCTTCATGCTCTTTGTTCAACCTCATATCACTCCCTCATAACTTTATTGTATTCTATATGCAATTTTTCATTATCATTTGTCTCTTTGGTAAATTTATTTTTCATTGACTCTACATGCAAATGTATCTCCTGTATAACACTTATCTGCAAACCCTTTATTACATTCATCAACAATTATGAAAAGACTAAGTCAATAAGACTTAATTATTGTGCTTTGTCCTGCATCTATGTCGAGGGGAACTCTAATTCTCCTGCTTATAACTTCATTAATCTGCGTTCTCCTGATGCTTCTAAGGGGTGAGAGGTCACTAGTATTGATTATGTCACATTTGTTCTACTCATTGTCTATTCTTCCTCTTCTCTGTTCTCCGGTGTTATCTTGGTTGCTTCCAAAATATGACACAATGAAATTATTTGCTCCTGCACTTATCTTTGTATCTCCTCCTGTTTTTTTGTCATGCGCTAAAATGCTTCGTCTGTCACTTCATTTAATTGATCCCATATCTTTTCTAAGTCATATTTTGTCAATTCCTGGGTGGCCACTTCCTTGAATACTTTCCTCTTCTTCCATTGGTGTATTGGTTTCCCCTTATCATGTTCTTTCCTCTTCTCTCCAAGCTGTAGTATTGTCTTTTATGTTTCTTCGGTGCCATTTCCTTCTCCTTATTTATCTTCTTATTCTCCTTTTTATGGCTCATTCTTTGATGGTTCTGTTTCTGGCGGCTCTCTTTCTAGTACTAGGGTTTTCCATTCTTTTTCCCAGTATTCTGAAATCTACCCAACCTCATCTTTTGTCAACCTATATTTGCTCGGAAGCCACTATTGATCCAGGTCCCTATTGGATTGAATATACATGTGGTGTACTCCTTCTCTAATATTTTCAATCCCCTTGTATGTGTTCACTACTTGCAGTAGTACATGTGGTTTATCTTGAATGCTCTATTGAATTACCTCTTTGTAAACATAGAAAGTAATGTTTATTATCCAACTATCTTTCCTTGTGTAAAGTATGCCACAAGTTCACATATCTCACTACCAAACATGGTTTCTTTTCAAATCCCAAAAATTGAGTGTCCATTGGCTCTCTCCAAGCCACTAATGCAATCAAAATCAATATCCATGCATATTGGAATTCTATCCACTTATCTTTTGCCTCCCTGTAGTCCATGAAAAATTGGTTCAACGGGAATGTCACCCAGTTCAATTGTACTTATGTGATGCACTTCTCAATTGTTTTTATTACACATGTTGGTACTTGTTCATGTTTCAGCATCGGGAAGAAATTATCCCAAATTGGTCATGTTGATTTGACCAAGGGAGAATGATACATTCACTCACAGGGCCATGCTTATTTGGGTAGTGGTGAATGACCCAGGATGTTGATTTTTCTCTAGTTAGAAGCATCGGGTAGACATTCTCCCATATTGGTCATGTTGATTTGACCAAAGGAGAATGATACATTCACTCATGGGGCCATGTTGATTTGGCTAGTGGTGAATGGACCAGGTGTAGTCTTTCTCCTAGTAGTCATGTTGATTTGGAAAGGAGTGATAAAGACTCAATATTCTCTCACATTTCCTGCTCCAAGATGGAGTGATATGTTTTTTATAAGGCAAGATTGACCTGTTTACAAATCTATTCTAATGTTGAAGATGCGGGCTCAAGAGACCCCTTGTGATGAGGGGATTCTTGGTGAATCTAATCAACATTAGGGACCTATATTAATTAAATGTGCAAGTGAGGATATGACACATCAACAAGGCTCATTAAAAAAAATCTAGTAAAGAAGAAATGCGAAGAAGACAAGATAAACCATTGAATAAACCCCAAAAACAAATTAAAGAAGATATTGAAGAGAAAAGAAGAAGTTGGCCCCACGAGGAAATTAAGGATGACTCAAAGTGTATAAATAAAGGCTTCATCATTTCATTTATACGTATATCACATCTCTCCTCTTCAAGTGTGTATTTCCCAGTTTCTTTGTGCAAGTTGCATAGTTCACTTACCAGTTGCAGTTGTCAGTTGCTAGTTGCAATATATTTTGAAGTGATCCATATTTTGGTGATCTTTTGGTGGTGTGTTATCTCTGTCTAGAGTTCACTACCTTTGAGGGATATTTCTCATAAAAAGGAAAACTTCTTTATTTGTTGGGTTTCTTCATTTTATGGGATGTAATTTCTCACCTGAATTCTTCTTAAGAAATTTTTTTTGGTTTTCTCCCAATGTTGGGTTTCCCAAGATAAAATCTTGTGTCGATTGTGCATGGCTATCTTTCTATGATTATGTTGTTTCCACTGTAGTTTCTATTTTGGTTGATATTTTCAGTGTGTAATTATTCTATGATAATAGTTGCATAAAATTATATTTGAAATCATAAGGAAATAATTATCAGATCTGAAAATTGAAAATTCAACATGGTATCAAAGCTTTGTTGAAATTTTTCGCTGCACAATCTCAAATCTGTTGCTGCACAGACTCAGACCTCAAATCTCTCTGAAGGTCATTTGGAATTTATTGGAAAACGTTGGGAATAATTTTTTCTGCAAATCAACTTGCCCTTCCCTAGCACATCTACTAGTGCTCTCAGATTGGCATTTGGTCAAAGTTGAAATTTTAGGGTTTTCGGGATTGTTGACATTCCTCAGGTTGATCTTGTTTTTTTTATCTCTTGTTCAAGGAAGGTTACCGTGGAGGAATTATTAGTCGCAACACTATTTTTTTCTTGTCTTTTGTTTTGGCTCTTGTTTCGGGCAAGTTATCGTGGAGGAATGATTAGTCACAACACTAGAAAAGTGTTGTTCTTGTCTTTTGTTTTGTCTCTTGTTCCATTCAAGTTACTGTGGAGGAATGATTAGTCACAAAACTAGAAAAGTGTTTTTCTTTTCTTTTAGTTTGGATCTTGTTCTGGGCAGGTTACCATGGAAGAATAAGAGGTCTGAGATAAAATTTTCCATCCATGAAGAGAGGCCATTAAGCCTCATATTTCTGTGATTTCTTCCTTGTTTGGGAAGGAACATTGATGGAGCATTCCTAGCAAGGTCGCAGGCCTGTCTTACACGTTGAGGAGATAGTGTATCTAAGGAGTAGACCTTGGACAGTAGTATTTTTTATTAAGATAGAACTTTCTCTATATTGGAGGATAGAAGTTACATAGTTGAATTTGTAGATGTTCAAGTTATTGTATGGCCTAAGATATCAAGAATAGACTTAGCAATATTGACTGGTGATAGAGAGGGAGGACTATACAGATTATCAGGATATCTAGCCCAGGCATTGGTACATGAAAATATCCATTTTTGTGAGTTATGGCATCAAATATTTTCTTACCTGCATTACATGTCTTTGCTTGTATTAAAAAGAATGGTTACATGTATTCCACAGATTCGGGTAGAGCATGAGGATAATTTTGTGGGATACAATGAGACTTTGAAGGCCTACAGGATCTACATCCTAGGACAACATCAAATTGAGGTCAGTCGAGATGTTACTTTTGATGAAGAGGTAGCCTTCAGAGGGTCTAAAGAGTCATATATGGAGATTGATAATGAGGAGAAGGAGGCTCTGAAGTATAATTGTATAGATCTCTATAGTCCAGTTGTTCATCCTTAAAACTATTAGAAGGAGTCAGTAGATCCATCGGAGACAATGGATCTACCTAGAGATGTTACAGTGACTAGGAAGAGGCCAGCATGGATTTGTGACACTTTGCAAAATGTAGAGGAGCATGCGGCTCCTAGTGTTACTTTTAGGAAGAGAAAACGATCTCATAGGTTCTCTAGCTATACGGCATTGATAATTCACATCATTGATTATGAACCTTCTAGTTATGAGGAGGCAGCAGGCCAACAAGTTTGGAAGGACACCATGATGGAAGAGTATCAGTCCATCATGAAGAACGATGTGTGGGAGATAGTTTTGAGATCAGAGGGGAAGTCAATGGTGACTTCCAAGTGGATCTATAATATCAAGCATGTAGCATATGGTAGCATCGAGATGTACAAAGTGAGGTTTGTGGCGAGAGGATTCTCTCAGAAAGAGTGAGTAGACTATGAGGAGACTTTTGCTCCAGTCGCTAGGTACATTTCCATCAGGAGTATTATTTCTCTTGCTTCAATCATGGGTTGGACATTACATCAAATGGATGTGAAGACCACATTCCTAAACGGTGTGATTGAGGAGTAAGTGTACATAGATAAACCTCAGGGCTTTGTGATATATGGGAAGGAGTCTCATATTTGCAGATTGAAAAATTTCTTGTACAAACTCAAGTAAGCACCCAGGGCATGGTACTCTAGGATTGATGGATACTTGATGAGTCTAGGATTCACCAAGAGTGATATGGATCCCAACATTTAATACAAGGTTTTTAATGGAGATCCTTTGATCTTGGTGTTGTGTGTTTATGATATGTTCCTTACAGAGGTAGAGAGGCTCATTGTCAGGTGCAAGAGGGAGTTGGCCTATGAGTTTGAAGTGAAGGATCTTATTTCGATACATTATTTCTTGCGATTGGAGATGTGGCAGAGACCAGGTGATATCTTACTTGGACAGGGGAAGTAAAAAGTTGAGATCTTGAGCAGATTCGATATGATGGATTGCAAGTCCATGGCTACACCTACAATGAAGATGAGTGATGAGTGATTATGCTAAGGATTCGTATTGGTGGATCCCACTATGTACATGCGATTGATTAGATACTTGATGTACCTAGTTACCACCAGGCCAAATATTTTCTTTACAGTGAGCAGCCTTAGCCAATTTATGATTGAGCTGAGGCACTTCCATTTGGTTGCATCAAAGCATGTGTTCAAGTACCTACATAATACATTTGGATATGGTCTAAGATATGTATCAGGTGGTGAAGTGAGGCTGTAGGGATATATTGATTATGATTAGGTAGGGAGTGCAGTGGAAAAAAATGGCACCTCAGGGTGTTGCTTCAGTTTAGGATCATCTATAATATCAGTGCATAATAACCAATAATAGACACATCCACACAATGCACAGTACAACAGTATTTTACGTGGAAACCTAATGCGGGAGAAAACCATGTAATTCTTTTCATATGTGTATTTAATAATTACATTCAAGGAAGCACCAACTTCCAATTCTCTAGCTCCAATTGGAAGGAGGCTCCAACCCCCTAGTTTCTCAAGCTACAACCTTAGGGAATATCAAACTCCCCAATTATTTGGCTACAACCAGAAGGAGGCTAAACAACCCTATGTTCTTCGACTACAACCAGAAGGTGGTTAAAACTACCTAGTTCTCAGGCTCCAACCTGAAGGAAGCTCCAACTCCTTGATTCTCTACTACCAACTAGAAGGAGGATACAACCCCCTTTCTTTGCCCCATCCTACCACCCTGAAACACAAGTGCCAAATAGATAAAAATAGATAATAAAACCACTGCCACATTGTCATTATGATATATACCACTATAAACCTATACCAATATGTGCCAACAACCTGTAACTAACATGTACCAATAGCATGTGATCAACTTGTACTTGTAATCAACATGTACCAAAAAAAACCAATAGGTACATGACCTACATATGTTGCAACTCACATATGTACGCACCATGTCTATACTACAGCCTACATATGTACGTGGCATGTATATATTGTGGCCTGCGTACACCTTTAGAAATATAGGGTTTTCACTTTTTCTGAAACTCGAACACTTTGTTTCCTCTGTCAATTGACCTGCAACCTATCACTATGTCCAATCTGTAGATGTTCCCTATACACAAATCATCATACATATCCCTTAAAAAAGTTCATTTATATCTCTCTAGTCATGTTCCATACATGTGTATACAATCTTGATTAAGTGTAATAACCCTCACATGAACCAAACATCAAACCCTCACTGATATGCAGCCTCAAACTTCACAAACAACTTCACAACCACTTCACAACCAAAACACCTCAACCATGTACAAAAAAATCCCTCAACACTAACAATATGTATCAATGATAAATATCATATATACCAGCATTGTATTTATGTAGATATGACTTATACAGTAAGTGTCATACAACCAATAGCATATCTAGGGAAAATCCTCAAACCCCCATAACCATATCTCATGTAGAAAAAAATATCCAACTACACATCAAAATAAGAGATACCTTTTGAACCTGTAGATATATTTGTTGTACCTGATCATTGTATACCTTCCTGGGAGCTTGCTTTCAGACTCTGAGAACCTAACACCCTCAGCAACTCAATATTTCATAGATTTTCCAACTATACATGTCATTTTATACTACCCTCTCTTGTACGTATGCGACCTCTTCCACTACATCCCATGTACACCTAAAAAGCTATGGTTTTTTTAGTATTTCTGCAACTCTGAAACTTTCATCGTCAACCCTTATTTCTACCTCACACTTGCGTAACTTCAACTGTATCAATGATTACCTGCAATAAAACTTACACAATAATATATATTCAATGTTCATCTGAAATTTAACTTGATCTAAAATTCAAGATCTTTAACCATTATTTGCATGTGAATTTTTAACTGTTAACCACCTTTGTAATGCAAAATTAAAGAACATCCATCAAGCACATGAGCACATAAACATGTAAGCAAACCATCTATGAACAAGAATTGGTAACAGAGTTCACCAGACCCCTTGGCTACGTCTCTGGGCCACTTTCCAAATGGGAAGGCCAATAGATTAAGTATTCAAATGCTTACAAAGTGACTTCTGATTTTTGTCTGTCATATACAGTAACAGACTCCATCAATAGCTGCTAGATGAAATTCTGAGACTTTTAAGTATGAACATGAATACCTTTCAGTATATCTAAAATATTTTGTGTGCGCTTTTCTGTTTGGATGCATGAATGCAAAAACTTAAGCTGGATCTGGAATCCTTGCGAAAAACCGAGACTTTTGAGTATAAACTCGATATATTTCAGAAACTGAACACAAAATTCTCTTCTTGGCAAAATTCCCAAAATTTGCCTCTGATTTGTATAGTCTGTACGGCCTCGGGATGCATGCAAACTCTAAACCACCTCGATATACATGAAAAACCACCTCGTTCTGCATGCAAATTCACCTTGGTCACTGTGCAGAACCACCTCGATCTGTGTGCCCGTCTCTGCCTGCATCAAAAATCCCACACCTCGGGATTCGTGCCTATGCCTTATTTAAATAATGAAAACAATGGTTTAAGGAGGCATGAGCCATGGGCCACGCACCCTCAAAAATCCCCCAAATCAAGGAAACTTTTAATATTACTTCGCCACTTCTTGCCACGTCCCATGGCGGTGGCGCGTTGGTAGCTATGGTGGTTAGGGAGGGCGGAAGTCCCAGGGTCAAACCCATGGACTTCTCCTACCACGCATATGATATGGCATATCATTTTAACATATGGTTTTGGGTGCATTTGGTTTAATACATGGTATATATTATATGGTTATAACTTATGAAGTCGCATATATATGGTATATATATATGGTGCGATTTAATATGGTATGGTGCATTATATTATATGGTTGGTTTAATATATATATATATATATATATATATATATATATATATATATATATATATATATATATATATATATGTTTTGCATATAATTTATGGAGGCATATGGCATGGTTTAGAATAGCATTTAAATACCAAGGGGGGCCTCAGTGTTGGCAAGGTTAAGGGCTAAGCCCTTGACCACCCCTTTTTCTCCAAACCATGGGGTCATGGTGGCCTTTTCACAAGGTCTTGGGTTCAATTCCCATAGCCCCAAATTACATTTCTTAACCATTTCTAACCATTCTTCACCATCTTTGACGAAACTTCCACTGCTGATATCTTTGTCATTTGGAGGTCGTTTTTCCCGAAATGAACGTCACCGGAAAGTTATTGATGATCTCTTCCACTTTGTAAGATTTACTTTGCATTTTGAATACTTTAACTCTATCAAATTTTAAGATGATCCACCTGGATCAAACCTTCCCATTGGAAAACTTTTTGGCCACAAAAAGTATGAAATCATTCAGAAAATAAGTGAGGACATGTTTGTCTCACTTGTCCTGTATCACCTATCCATTCTTCTTGGAACCTGTACATCTGACTCAGCAATACAACAATCAACACTGCACTGACATTGTTAAGTACATTAATCTCATTCTTAATCACATCTTCAGTCAACATTGTCGAAAACAACCACATATTGTTGATGAGTAATAAGCTGAATATAAACATTGAACCTGTGAAAGAGATTGTACCCAAACCATGCTAACTTTTAACCATAGAAACACTATCAACCAAAATAGGTGCATTGTAGTGAATTGACACTTCCTTTTCATGCTTAGGATTCTTTTCTTCCTTACATTGTATAGACATAAGTGTCAAATTACGACTTGCATTAACAACCCTTTTTAGTTGTTGTGTAGTGCCCAATGATTTTTCATTTTTGAATGAATGTGAATGCACTATGTACTCAATTCCTTCTTTCAACAAGTGATACCGTTTATGTTCTCGATAGAAGATTTCCTTTCGATCATATCAGTATGGACTACCCAACACAATTCCACAGATATCTAGTGGGACCACATCAAATTCAACCTCATCTACAAACTTAGATGTAATGTCAAACTTTAGATCACATTGTTGTGTTACTTGTAATCTTTTATCTTTGCATACCCAACCTAATAGATAAGGTTTCTTCTGTGGTTTCATTGTTAATCCCAATTGTTTAACTACTTTTTCTGAAATAAGATTAACTTGAGATCCACTATCTATGAGTGTGTCAACCTTTGTTTGTTTTGTAATCACTCTTATATGAAATAATGTAGTCCTCTTTCTATCCTTAGAATTTTCATCATTTTTAGAAGTAGAAGCACATGAAGATCCAATGTTAGCATCATTATCAACAATAGATTTACCTTTCACACCTACGATTGTTATATTTGTTTCGTCCTCGAAATATGATCCAAGGTCCTCAACGATAACCGTGGTTGTTTGCTTCCCCTTCTGATCCTTAAACCACTTCAGTTTCATTTTTGGATGCAGCTTCCAACACTTTGCCTCTCCATGCCCTTGCTTTTGACAATGCGAGAATGTAGGTCTCTCATCACCCTTCTTCATTGTAGTTGCATGTTTAACTTTCCACTTTTCCTTGCCTTCTTTTGCCTGGACGGATTCAGCTAAAGAAACATCATGAACACTCTTCCCTTTTGACTCAATGTGAGTTGCTTGAACACATACCTCATCAAGGTTAGTTGGATTAAACATCAATAGCATATGACGTAAATAACTATGCAATCCTCCTATATATTTGAGAAGAGTTTCCTGAGAGTAGAGAGGTATACCAAGTAGCAATGCTCTTTTTCAAAATTCTTGTGTGTATTCTTGCACACTTTGTCCCTTACATTGTCTCAAATTCTGCCAATCCATCATAGCTTGTTGCATATACCCTAATGGATAAAATTGTTTTTTAAGTGCTAAAATGAACTCATACCAAGAGGAAATGATTTTTCCTTTTAAGGCAAAATCCTCTTGAGATCTGCTCTCCCACCAAATGAGAACAGTCCCTCCAAGTTGGAGAGAAGCCAACTGAATTTTAACAGCATCTTCAATAAACTTTTGAATCCTAGAATAAACTTCAATTTGACAGATCCAATTGTCAAATTTTCCAGCATTACGTTCTCCATTATACACAGGTAATTCAAACTTAATATCAATCTTTAAATGAGGCATATTAAGATCAACTTTTGTTTTTTGTTTTTCAAATGGAGAAGGAATAGAACCATCAAGAAAAGATGGAGAAGTTGGTGGGGTTTTAGGAGGTTCCTCGCCACCTCCTTCTTTTTTACCGTCTGTATGAGATGGTCCACCTTGTTCACCTTTCTTTCGATCTTGATAGAGCTCCTCTACCATCATTTTCATTCTCATGAAAGCTTTCGGAAAATCCCCTTCAGAAGGGATAGAAGAAGTTGCTTCTTCTCCTTTTGGTGAAGACATCCTTCCTCTTCTTGATCCAATCTCTGGATCAAACTCTTCAAGTTCTCATTCACCACGTTGAAGCTTGGATCTTGTTAACATCAACTCAAGAAGCAATGGTTAACCTCGCTCTGATACCAACTTGATCTGAAATTTAACTTGATCTAAAATTCAAGATCTTTAACCATTATTTGCATGTGAATTTTTAACTGTTAACCACCTTTGTAATGCAAAATTAAAGAACATCCATCAAGCACATGAGCACATAAACATGTAAGAAAACCATCTATGAACAAGAATTGGTAACGGAGTTCACCAAACCCCCTGGATACGTCTCCGAGCCACTTTCCAAATGGGAAGGCCGATAGATTAAGTATTCAAATGCTTACAAAGTGACTTATGATTTATGTCTATCATATACAGTAACAGACTTCATCAACAGCTGCTAGATGAAATTCTGAGACTTTTAAGTATGAACATGAATACCTTTCGGTATATCTGAAAGATTCTATGAGCATTTTTTTGTCTGGATGCCTGAATGCAAAAACTGAAGCTGGATCTAGAATCCTAGCAAAAAACTGAGTATTTTGAGTATAAACTCGATATATTTCAGAAACTGAACTCACAATGCCCTTCTTGGCACAATTCCCAAAATCTGCCTCTGATTTGTACAATCCATACGGCCTCGAGATGCATGCAAACTCAGAACCACCTCGATCTGCATGCAAAACAACCTCGGTCTACGTGCAAATTCACCTCAGTCACTGTGCATAACCACCTCGATCTACGTTCCCGTCACTGCCTACATCAAAACTCCCACACCTCGGGATTCATGCCCATGCCTCATTTAAATAATGAAAACAATGGTTTAAGGAGGCGCGAGCCATGCGCCACATGCCCTCCAAAATCCTCCAAATCTCAGCAACCTTTAATATTACTTCGCCACTTCTTGCCACGTCCCATGGCGGTGGCGCATTGGTAGCTATGGTGGTTAGGGAGGGTGGAAGCCAAGGGGTCAAACCCGCGAGCTTCTCCTCCCACACATATTATATGGCATATCGTTTTAACATATGGTTTTGGACGCATTTGGTTTAATACATGGTATATATTATATGGTTATAACTTATGAAGTCGCATATATATGGTATATATATATGGCATGATTTGATATGGTATGGCACATTATATTATATGGTTGGTTTAATATATATATATGTGTGTGTGTGTGTGTGTGTGTGTGTGTGTGTGTGTGTGTGTGTGTGT
>ML780706.1:128485-141777 GCA_009831015.1 Picea engelmannii | reverse complement strand
TTTCTTCCTTACATTGTATAGACATAAGTGTCAAATTCCGACTTGCATTAACAACCCTTTTTAATTGTTGTGTAGTGCCCAATGATTTGTCATTTTTGAATGAATGTGAATGCACTATGTACTCAATTCCTTCTTTAAACAAGCGATATTAATTATGTTCTTGATAGAAGATTGCCTTTCGATCATATAAGTACGGACTACCCAACACAATTCCACAGATATCTAGTGGGACCACATCAACTTCAACCTCATCTACAAACTTAGATGTAATGGCAAACTTTAGATCACATTGCTGTGTTACTTGTAATCTTTTATCTTTGCATACCCAACCTAATGGATAAGGTTTCTTCTGTGGTTTCATTGTTAATCCCAATTACTTAACTACTTCTTCTGAAATAAGATTAACTTGAGATCCATTATCTATGAGTGTGTCAACCTTTGTTTGTTTTGTAATCACTCTTATATGAAACAATGCATTCATATTTCTATCCTTAGAATTGTCATCATTTTTAGAAGTAGAAGCACATGAAGAACCAATGTTAGCATCATTATCAACAATAGATTTACCTTTCACACCTACAATTTGTATCTTTGTTTTGTCCTCGAAATCTGATCCAAGGTCCTCAACGATAACCGTGGTTGTTTGCTTCCCCTTCCGATCCTTAAACCACTTTGGTTTCATTTCTATATGTAGCTTCCAACACTTTTCCTCTTCATGCCCTTGCTTTTGACAATGCGAGAATGTAGGTCTCTCATCACCCTTCTTCATTGTAGCTGCATGTTTAACTTTCCACTTTTCCTTGCCTTCTTTTGCCTGGACGGATTCAGCTGAAGAAACATCATGAACACTCTTCCCTTTTGACTCAATGTGAGTTGCTTGAACACATACCTCATCAAGGTTAGTCAGATTAAACATCAATATCATATGACATAAATAACTATGCAATCCTCCTATATATTTGAGAAGAGTTTCCTGAGTGTATAGAGGTATACCAAGTACCAATGCTCTTTTTCGAAATTCTTGTGTGTATTCTTGCACAGTTTGTCCCTTACTTTGTCTCAAATTCTGCCAATCCATCATAGCTTGTTGCATATACCCTAATGGATAAAATTGTTGTTTAAGTGTTGAAATGAACTCATACCAAGAGGAAATGATCTTGCCTTTTGTGGCAAGATCCTCTTGAGATATTCTCTCCCACCAAATGAGAGCAGTCCCTCCAAGTTGGAGAGAAGCCAACTGAATTTTAACAGCATCTTTAGTAAACTTTTGAATCCTACAATAAAATTCAATTTGACGGATCCAATTATCCAATTTTTCAGCATTAAGTTCTCCATTATACATAGGTAATTCAAACTTAATATCAAGATTTAAATGAGACATATTAAGATCAACTTTTGTTTTTTGTTTTTCAAATGCAGAAGGAATAGAACCATCAAGAAAATATGGAGAAGTTAGTGGGGTTTTTGGAGGTTCCTCACCACCTCCTTCTTTTTTACCTTCTGTATGAGATGGTCCACCTTGTTCACCTTTCTTTCGATCTTGATAGAGCTCCTCTACCATCATTTGCATTCTCATGAAAGCTTTTAGAAATTCCCCTTCAAAAGGGATAGAAGAAGTTGCTTCTTCTCCTTTTGGGGAAGACATCCTTCCTCTTCTTGATCCAATCTCTAGATCAAACTCTTCAAGTTCTCGTTCACCATGTTGAAGCTTGGATCTTGTTAACATCAACTCACAAAGAAATGGTTAACCTCTCTCTGATACCAACTTGATCTGAAATTTAACATGATCTAAAATTCAAGATCTTTAACCATTATTTCCATGTGAATTTTTAACTGTTAACCACCTTTGTAATGCAAAATTAAAGAACATCCATCAAGCACATGAGCACATAAACATGTAAGCAAACCATCTATGAATAAGAATTGGTAACGGAGTTCACCAGACCCCCTGGCTACGTCTCCGGGCCACTTTCCAAATGGGAAGGATGATAGATTAAGTATTCAAATGCCTACAAAGTGACTTCTGATTTTTGTCTATCATATACAGTAACGGACTTCATCAACAACTGCTAGATGAAATTCTGAGACTTTTAAGTATGAACATGAATACCTTTCGGTATATCTGAAAGATTCTGTGAGCACTTTTCTGTCTAGATGCCTGAATGCAAAAACTAAAGGTGGATCTAGAATCCTTGCGAAAAACTGAGACTTTTGAGTATAAACTCGATATATTTTAGAAACTAAACTCAAAATGCCCTTCTTGGCACAATTCCCAAAATCTACCTCTGATTTGTACATTCTTTACGACCTCGGGATGCATGCAAACTCAGAACCACCTCGATCTATGTGAAAAACCACCTTGTTCTACGTGCAAATTCACCTAGGTCACTGTGCAAAATGACCTCGATCTGTGTGCCCATCTCTGCCTGCATCAAAACTCCCACACCTCGATATTCATGTCCATGCCTCATTTAAATAATGAAAACAATGGTTTAAGGAGGTGCGAGCCATGGGCCACACGCCCTCCAAAATCCCCCAAATCTCGGCAACTTTTAATATTGCTTCGCCACTTCTTGCCACGTCCCATGGCAGTGGCACGTTGGTAGCTATGGTGGTTAGGGAGAGCAGAAGTCATTGGGTCAAACCCGCGGGCTTCTCCTCCCATGCATATGATATGGCATATCATTTTAACATATGGTTTTGGGCGCATTTGGTTTAATACATGGTATATATTATATGGTTATCACTTATGAAGTCGCATATATATGGTATATGTATATATGGAGCGATTAGATATGGTATGGCGCATTATATTATATGGTTGGTTTAATATATGTATATTTGGCATATAATTTATGGAGGCATATGGCATGGTTTATAATAACATTTAAATACCAAGGGGGGGCTCAGTGTTGGTAAGGTTAAGGGCTAAGCCCTTGACCACCCCTTTTTCTCCAAACCATGGGGTCATGGTGGCCTTTTCACAAGGTCTTGGGTTCAATTCCCATAGCCCCAAATTACATTTCTTAACCATTTCTAACCATTCTTCACCATCTTTGACAAAACTTCCACTCTTGATATCTTTGTCATATGGAGGTTGTTTTTCCCGAAACGAACATCACCAGAAATCTATTGACAATCTCTTCCACTTTGTAAGCTTTACTTTGCATTTTGAATACTTCAACTCTATCGAATTTTAAGATGATCCACCTGGATCAAACCCTCCCACTGGAAAACATTTTGGCCACAAAAACTATGAAATCATTCAGAAAATAAGTGAGGACATGTTTGTCTCACTTGTCCTATATCACCTATCCATTCTTCCTGGAACCTGTACATCTGACTCAGCAATACAACAATCAACACTGCACTGACATTGTTAAGTACATTCATCTCATTCTTAATCACATCTTCATTCAACATTGTCGGAACGAACCACATACTGTTGATGAGTAATATGTTGAATATAAACATTGAACCTGTGAAAGAGATTGTACCCAAACCATGCTGACTTTTAACCATAGAAACACTATCAACCAAAACAGGTGCATTGTAGTGAATTGACACTTCCTTTTCATGCTTAGGATTCTTTTCTTCCTTACATTGTATAGACATAAGTGCCAAATTCCGACATGCATTAACAACCCTTTTTAATTGTTGTGTAGTGCACAATGATTTGTCATTTTTGAATGAATGTGAATGCACTATGTACTAAAATCCTTCTTTAAATAAGTGATACTGATTATTTTCGCAATAGAAGATTTCCTTTCGATCATATAGGTACGGACTACCCAACACAATTCCACAGATATCTAGTGGGACCACATCAAATTCAACCTCATCTACAAACTTAGATGTAATGGCAAACTTTAGATCACATTGTTGTGTTACTTGTAATCTTTTATCTTTGCATACCCAACCTAATGGATAAGGTTTCTTGTGTGGTTTCGTTGTTAATCCCAATTGCTTAACTACTTCTTCTAAAATAAGATTAACTTGAGATCCACTATCTATATGTGTGTCAACCTTTGTTTGTTTTGTAATCACTCTTATATGAAACAATGCATTCCTCTTTCTGTCCTTAGAGTTGTCATCATTTTTAGAAGTAGAAGCACATGAAGAACCAATGTTAGCATCATTATCAACAATAGATTTACCTTTCACACCTACGATTGTTATCTTTGTTTCGTCCTTGGAATCTGATACAAGGTCCTCAACGATAACCGTGGTTCTTTGCTTCCCCTTCCGATCCTTAAACCACTTCGGTTTCATTTTTGGATGTAGCTTCCAACACTTTGCCTCTTCATGCCCTTTCTTTTGACAATGCAAGCATGTAGGTATTTCATCACCCTTATTCATTGTAGTTGCATGTTTAACTTTCCACTTTTCCTTGCCTTATTTTGCCTGGATGGATTCAGCTAAAGAAACATCATGAACACTCTTCCCTTTTGACTCAATGTGAGTTTCTTGAACACATACCTCATCGAGGTTAGTCGGATTAAACATCAATATCATATGACGTAAATAACTATGCAATCCTCCTATATATTTGAGAAGAGTTTCCTGAGTGTAGAGAGGTATACCACGTACCAATGCTCTTTTTCAAAATTCTTGTGTGTATTCTTGCACACTTTGTCCCTTACATTGTCTCAAATTTTTCCAATCCATCATAGCTTTCTTCATACACCCTAATGGATAAAATAGTTTTTTAAGTGTTGAAATGAACTCATACCAAGAGGAAACAATTTTACCTTTTGTGGAAGGATCCTCTTGAGATTTTCTCTCCCACCAAATGAGAAGAGTCCCTCCAAGTCGGAGAGAAGCCAACTGAATTTTAACAACATCTTCAGTAAACTTTTGAATCCTACAATAAACTTCAATTTGACATATCCAATTGTCCAATTTTTCAGCATTAAGTTCTCCATTATACATAGGTAATTCAAACTTAATATCAAGCTTTAAATGAGGCATATTAAGATCAACTTTTGTTTTTTGTTTTTCAAATGGAGAAGGAATAGAACCATCAAGAAAAGATGGAGAAGTTGGTGGGGTTTTAGGAGGTTCCTCACCACCTCCTTCTTTTTTACCTTCTGTATGAGATGGTCCACCTTGTTCACCTTTCTTTCGATCTTGATAGAACTCCTCTACCATCGTTTGCATTCTCATGAAAGCTTTCAAAAATTCCCCTTCAGAAGGGATAGAAGAAGTTGCTTCTTCTCCTTTTGGTAAAGACATCATTTCTCTCTTGATCCAATCTCTGGATCAAACTCTTCAAGTTCTCCTTAACCACGTTGAAGCTTGGATCTTGTTAAAATCAACTCACAAATCAATGGTTAACCTCCCTCTGATACCAACTTGATCTGAAATTTAACATGATCTAAAATTCAAGATCTTTAACCATTATTTGCATGTGAATTTTTAACTGTTAACCACCTTTGTAATGCAAAATTAAAGAACATCCATCAAGCACATGAGCACATAAACATGTAATCAAACCATCTATGAACAAGAATTGGTAACAGAGTTCACTAGACCCCCTGGCTACGTCTCCGGGACACTTTCCAAATGGGAAGGTCGATAGATTAAGTATTCAAATGCTTACAAAGTGAATTTTGATTTCTGTCTAGCATATACAGTAACGGACTTCATCAATAGCTGCTAGATGAAATGCTAAGACTTTTAAGTATGAACATGAATACCTTTCGGTATATCTGAAAGATTTTGTGAGCACTTTTCTGTCTGGATGCCTAAATGCAAAAACTGAAGCTGGATTTGGAATCCTTGCGAAAAATCGAGACTTTTGAGTATAAACTCGATATATTTCAGAAACTGAACTCAGAATGCCCTTCTTGGCACAATTCCCAAAATCTGCCTCTGATTTGTACAGTCTGTACAGCCTCACGATGCATGCAAACTCAGAACCACCTCGATTTATGTGCAAAACCACCTCGATCTGCATGCAAAATTAACCTCGATCATTGTGTAGAACCACCTCAATATGCATGCTTGTCTCTGCTTGCATCAAAACTCCCACACCTCGGGATTCGTGCACATGCCTCATTTAAATAATGAAAACAATGGTTTGAGGAGGCGCGAGGCATGGGCCACGCACCCTCCAAAATCCCCCAAATCTTGGCAACTTTTAATATTACTTCGCCACTTCTTATCACGTCGCATGGCAGTGGCACGTTGGTAGCTATGGTGGTTAGGGAGGCTGGAAGTCCCGGGGTCAAACCTGCGGGCTTCTCCTCCCACGCATATGATATGGCATATCGTTTTAAAATATGGTTTTGGGCGCATTTGGTTTAATACATGGTATATATGATATGGTTATAACTTATGAAGTCGCATATATATATATATATATATATATATATATATATATATATATATGGTGCGATTTGATATGGTATGGCGCATTATATTATATGGTTGGTTTAATATATATATGTTTGGCATATAATTTATGGAGGCATATGGCATAGTTTATAATAACATTTAAATACCAAGGGGGGCCTAGGTGTTGGAAAGGTTAAGGGATAAGCCCTTGACCACCCCTTTTTTTCCAAACCATGGGGTCATGGTGGCCTTTTCACAAGGTCTTGGGTTCAATTCCCATAGCCCCAAATTACATTTCTTGACCATTTCTAACCATTCTTAACCATCTTTGACGAAACTTCCACTGTTGATATCTTTGTCATCTGGAGGTCAATTTTCCCGAAATGAACGTCACTGGAAAGATGCTAACGAGATCTTCCACTTTGTAAGCTTTACTTTGCATTTTGAATACTTTAACTCTATCGAATTTTAAGATGATCCACCTGGATCAAACCTTCCCACTGGAAAACGTTTTGGCCACAAAAAGTATGAAATCATTCAGAAAATAAGTGAGGACATGTTTTTCTCACTTGTCCTGTATCACCTATCCATTCTTCCTGGAACTTGTACATCTGACTCAGCAATACAACAATCAACACTGCACTGACATTGTTAAGTACATTAATCTCACTCTTAATTACATCTTCATTCAACATTGTTGGAACCAACCACATATTGTTGATGAGTAATAAGCTGAATATAAACATTGGACCTGTGAAAGAGATTGTACCCAAACCATGTTGACTTTTAACCATAGAAACACTATCAACCAAAACAAGTGCATTGTAGTGAATTGACACTTCCTTTTCATGCTTAGGATTTTTTTCTTCCTTACATTGTATAGACATAAGTGCCAAATTCTGACTTGCATTAACAACCCTTTTTAATTGTTGTGTAGTGCCCAATGATTTGTCACTTTTGAATGAATGTGAATACACTATGTACTCAATTCCTTCTTTAAACAAGTGATAATGATTATGTTTGTGATAGAAGATTGTATTTCAATCATATAAGTACGGACTACCCAACACAATTCCACAGATATCTAGTGGGACCACATCAAATTCCACCTCATCTACAAACTTAGATGTAATGGCAAACTTTAGATCACATTGGTGTGTTACTTGTAATCTTTTATCTTTGCATACCCAACCTAATGGATAAGGTTTCTTGTGTGGTTTCGTTGTTAATCCCAATTTCTTAACTACTTCTTCTGAAATAAGATTAACTTAAGATCCACTATCTATGAGTGTGTCAACCTTTGTTTGTTTTTTAATCACTCTTATATGAAACAATGCATTCCTCTTTCTATCCTTAGAATTGTCATCATTTTTAGAAGTAGAAGCACATGAAGAACCAATGTTAGCATCATTATCAACAATAGATTTACCTTTCACACCTACGATTGTTATCTTTGTTTCGTCCTCGGAATCTGATCCAAGGTCCTCAATGATAACTTTGGTTGTTTGCTTCCCCTTCCGATCCTTAAACCCCTTCGGTTCATTTATGGATGTAGCTTCCAACACTTTGCCTCTTCATGCCCTTGCTTTTGACAATGCGAGCATGTAGGTCTCTCATCACCCTTCTTCATTGTAGCTGCATGTTTAACTTTCCACTTTTCCTTGCCTTCTTTTGCCTGGATGGATTCAGCTGAAGAAACTTTATGAACACTCTTCCCTTTTGACTCAATGTGAGTTTCTTGAACACATACCTCATCAAGGTTATTCGGATTAAACATCAATATCATATGACATAAATAACTATGCAATCCTCCTATATTTTTTAGAAGAGTTTCCTTAGTGTAGAGAGGTATACCAAGTACCAACGCTCTTTTTCGAAATTCTTGTGTGTATTCTAGCACACTTTGTCCCTTACTTTGTCTCAAATTCTGCCAATCCATCATAGCTTGTTCCATATACACTAATGGATAAAATTGCTTTTTAGGTGCTGAAATGAACTCATACCAAGAGGAAATGATTTTGCCTTTTGTGGCAAGATCCTCTTGAGATCTTCTCTCCCACCAAATGAGAGCAATCCCTCCAAGTCGGAGAGAAGCCAATTGAATTTTAACAGCATCTTCAGTAAAATTTTGAATCCTACAATAAACTTCAATTTGACGGGTCCAATTGTCCAATTTTGCAGCATTAAGTTCTCCATTATACATAGGTAATTCAAACTTAATATCAAGCTTTAAATGAGGCATATTAAGATAAACTTTTGGTTTTTATTTTTCAAATGGAGAAAGAATAGAACCATCAAGAAAATATGGAGAAGTTGGTGGGGTCTTAGGAAGTTCCTCACCACCTCCTTGTTTTTTACCTTCTGTATGAGATGGTCCACCTTGTTCACCTTTATTTCGATCTTGATATAGCTCCTCTACCATCGTTTTCATTCTCATGATAGCTTTCAGAAATTCCCCTTCAGAAGGGATAGAAGAAGCTGTGTCTTCTCCTTTTGGTGAAGACATCCTTCCTCTTCTTGATCCAATCTCTGGATCAAACTCTTCAAGTTCTCCTTCACCACGCTGAAGCTTGGATCTTGTTAACATCAACTCACAAAGAAATGGTTAACCTCGCTCTGATACCAACCTGATCTGAAATTTAACTTGATCTAAAATTCAAGATCTTTAACCATTATTTCCATGTGAAATTTTAACTGTTAACCACCTTTGTAATGCAAAATTATAGAACATCCATCAAGAACATGAGCACATAAACATGTAAGCAAACCATCTATGAACAAGAATTGGTAACAGAGTTCACCAAACCCCATGGCTACATCTCCGGGCCACTTTCCAAATGGGAAGGCCGATAGATTAAGTATTCAAATGCTTACAAAGTGACTTCTGATTTTTGTCTGTCATATACAATAACGGACTTCATCAACAGCTTCTAGATGAAATTCTGAGACTTTTAAGTATGAACATGAATACCTTTCGGTATATCTAAAAGATTTTGTGAGCACTTTTCTGTATGGATGTCTGAATGCAAAAACTGAAGCTGGATCTGGAATCCTTGTGAAAAAACAAGACTTTTGAGTATAAGCTCGATATATTTCAGAAACTGAACTCAGAATGCCCTTCTTGGCACAATTTCCAAAATTTGCCTATGATTTGTACAGTTTGTACGGCCTCAGGATGCGTGCAAACTCAGAACCACCTCAATCTATGTGCAAAACCACCTCGATCTATGTGCAAATTCACCTCGATTATTGTGCAAAACCACCTCGATCTGTGTGCCCATCTCTACCTGCATCAAAACTCCCACACCTCGGGATTCATGCCCATGCCTCATTTAAATAATGAAAACAATGGTTTAAGGAGGCACGAGCCATGGGACACGCACCCTCCAAAATCCCCCAAATCTCGGCAACTTTTAATATTACTTCGCCACTTCTTGCCACGTCCCATGCAAGGGGGGCCTTGGTGTTGGCAAGGTGAAGGGCTAAGCCCTTGACCACCCCTTTTTTTCCAAACCATGGGTTCATGGTGGCCTTTTCACAAGGTCTTGGGTTCAATTCCCATAGCCCCAAATTACATTTCTTAACCATTTCTAACCATTCTTCACCATCTTTGACGAAACTTCCACTGCTGATATCTTTGTCATCTGGAGGTCGTTTTTCCCAAAACAAATGTCACTGGAAATCTATTGACGATCTCTTCCACTTTGTAAGATTTAATGTGCATTTTGAATGCTTTAACTCTATCGAATTTTAAGATGATCCACCTAGATCAAATGTGCTCAATAGGTGATAATAGGAGACCCTTTATCTATCATTTATACTCTCCAAGTAGCTTCCTCAAGGAGTTTCCTTCTAACTCAGTTTACCCAACTTCCTTCTTTTAGGGTTAACCCACTACTAACCACCTGTCCACTTACAACCACTTTATCCACAAATAGTAAACTCACCACTTCTAGTTGCAACAAAATTATTTTTAATTATTTTATTTTTTGTAACAACTTAACTCATGATTAACTCCTAGTTACAACCACTTTTACTAGTAAACATATTCTAGGAGCTTCTAGAATAAATTGACTTATTTGACCTTCTAGGGGCTTCTAGATAACCCATGAGGGTTCTCCAACTTCACAAGGCCATAACTCTCTAACAGTGAGGATTTATGTGATGTTCCACGTATCAAAGGAAATGGAACGGCGTGTATTATCCATCTAGAATAGTCTTACATGCATATTCATTGATATTCATGTCTTTATACCTCAAACAAACTCATTTCCCTTACCCATACCCTGTGCTACCGGAATTCACTATTGGACTTCTCCAAGGGTTGACATCAATATCTAAGGGTTGAAATCAATCTACAATATCACTCTCCAAGGGTTTACATCAATGAAAAATAACAATTCAGACCAATTGTCCATCAACCTAAGCCAATTGTTCAACAATATCCCCCTTTTTCATTATTGGCAACACCAACATTGATGGAAATACTCTGATGCAACACCAAAGTCATGGTGCTCATGCTCCCCCTATGACCATTTATCCTCATCAGTGTTTCTATCTCTCCCTCTTTGACATCAAGGACAAAGGGTATCTCTCTTTGGTGTTTCTCCCCCTTCCTGAACTCTCCTTGGGGTTACTCCCTCTGTCTTCATGCCTCTGATTACTCTCTCTTTGATGACGTGTATGCATGCTTCTATGTATATCAATATAGGTATTCATATACCTACTTCCTTTTGGAGTTATTGTCCATTTGTGCTTCCTTGTGTAATCAACTCGCATATATGAAAATCATTCAAAAATAAAGCATTCAATAGTTTAAGTATTCAAGTAATCTTCCAACACTATCTGAACCACTCTCTGAACCAATCCTTGAATCCATGCTCTGAGCTAGTCTCTGAACCAATATGTCTTGAACTCATTCTCTCATCCACTAACATATATCTATCCAAACTTGCTAAGTGTTCTTAAGAATCCATCTATGTTCATATTGTCTATGACTCTACTATACAATTGTGCACAATGTTGATCCATCTGTCACTGTACTATCATGAAGACTTCATTGTTGCAGCCGATCAATTTGTCATATTGTACTTCTTCTAACTAACTATTCTAAATTTGTCTACTTGAACTCTACAAGTTACTTGAAGGATGGTTCTCTAGTATGTAGCAACTACTGAACTAAACCCCCCTCTCTAAGATTCATATTACCTGGGAATCTCCAAGTTGGGTGGCTCGGAGAAATACACTCTCTTATGTGAATTCATCTTCCTCTTTGTTTGTATATACATCTTCCCTTTCATTCTCTTTCTGATTTTTGTCACCGTCCTGATTTTTGGCATCTTCTTCATCCTCCACTTGAATTCCAACACTTTCCTCTTTTCATGTAGAGTCCTCGTGTTCTTGTGTTGCTGCAAATCTTGAAAGTACGATTCTTTGGATATGTTCTTCATTTACATGTTACTCTTATTTTTCACTTCTTCTCCAAACCTTCTTGTGTCCCACATCAACATTTTCTTTCATGGGAGTCCTTATCATACTTCTACAATTTTGAGTTGTTGGTCCATATGATTCAGCCCTCCCCCTTCTCTTCTCGGGGCTGCGCAACCTCCTGGTCAAGGATCTTTAAATTCTTGAGCTGAATTATCTCTTCGAGGCCTTTTTGGCCCCAAATTGTTTTTAACACAGGCCCTTAGCACTTTAGGCACATGTCGTATGGAACCAGCAGGCCCTCTCCTTAGCACTTTTTTTAAAATATTAACGTTGGCAAGTGCTATATTCTTCCACTAGCCCCTCTCCACATGTGACCTCAGGCTGTGACTCGGGACTAAAATTCCTAAGCGCTTCATGACTTCAAATTATGGTTGCCTTGGATGAAGCAGATCTCTTTTTACGCAAACTTTGAACCATCGAAGCTACCCGAAACCAGATATACGGTTCACGCCCCCTCCAACAACCAACGGTGGTGATCTTCTTCAGATCTTTGGATTTGGTGATTTCTTCTAGAGTACTCTTCTCCCAAACTCCAAAAATCTTCACCGTGTGTTCTCTTGGATATAATGGTCTAGATCGGTTTCTCTCTTCGCGAAGATTAACCTTTACTCTACGCAGGTTCCTCCGAGATTTTTTTTTTCTGCAAACTCTTGGATATCCTGCCACGTACCCTTCCTACTACCGATGACTAGTATTAACTTCATGGCTTCACCCCATCGGTGATCCTTCCTTTCAATGCTTAAAACCACTCCAAACCACGAAGTTCTGAAATGCTTCATGACTAACTTTCGTGCAGCTCTCCCAGATCTGATGGTCTGGAATGATCTTGCTTCCTCTTGAACAGATCTCACACGTTAACTTGGGGAATATAAAAAGGTGTTGGATTACTGAGAGGGGGGGTGAATCAGTAATAGTGTAATTATAATCCTTTTTCTTCAAATGTTATATCAATCTAGAATTCTTATCCAATAATGAGCAATAAGAAATAAACAATCACACACATACACAGTACACTAGTGTTTTACGTGGAAACCCAAATCGGGAGAAAACCACAGAATGCTTTTTCTTATATGTCTTGAATAATTACATTCAATGGAAGCACCAACTTCCTTTGTTTTCCAGCTGCAACTGGAATGAGGCTCAAACCCCCTAGTTTTTCAGGCTACAACCTGAGGGAAGCTCCAACTCCCCAATTCTCTGGCTAAAACCATAAGGAGGCTACAACCCCCAATGTTCTCCAGCTACAACCGGAAGGTGGCTACAACCACCTGTCATTGCCCCGTCCTGCCACCCTGAAGTCAAAGTATAATGATGGAACCACTGTCACACTATCACTATGAGATATACCGTTGTAAACCTGTACCAATAAATCTGAACCATGCATCAACCATGCATCAACATGTACCTCAACCTGTAATCAACCTATACCATAAACAAGTGCATCAACCATGCACCAACCTGTA